>LBNU01012545.1:406597-420965 GCA_014162995.1 Artemisia annua
TGGGATATCTTTTCCGTATATATCTAAAGCAATATATCTTATTTGTTTAGATATGCACAAACAGTGCATATGATATTTGTTCTATAGGCTGCCGTAACTTTTGACCAATAAAAACAATTTAATGTAGCGTGTACAACTAAACATGTACGAACAAATAAAGAATGAATACCGCATCGGTTGTGTTTTAAAGTTACCGGATTTTGAACTGAATGGTTGCTTTCCGGTGATGTGAGAACACGAAACTTGTCGTAGTCATGTCCTACGGATGGCGCCACTTGTTGATACATAATCTAGCGCGGACTGATCCAACGACTCTCACTGGGCCGTTTGTCGTCTTCTCAAGCCCTGATTAGACCTGTCAACAAAGAGAACCCATTAGGAGTGGACCCGAGGCCGTAGCCCCGGGATCCACCTCCGACGGTCAAGTTAGTATTGATGCGTTGTAGCCTATAAGAGTTAGGTTTAGAGTAACCTGTTATGAGATAATGAATAAGGGGATTCCAGCCATGTATTTATAGGCATGGATTAGGGTTTAGGCGTAGAGTGGGCCGCTGTCTGCCGGGCCTGGCCCATTGTCTGGGCGCGGGCCAGACTATACGTCCACATAGGCCAATAGAACCCAGCTTCGAAAACTTTTCTAGCTGTAGTGGAAGGACCATAATGTCCCCCAGTTGGGCCATGATGACATTCATCAAGAATTTTTCTTGTTTCGGAACCCGAAACACATCTTCGAATCATTCCATCCTTGCACATTTTAAAAAGGTAAGGTTTCTCCCAATAGTAGTGTTTTAGCTCCGAAAAGAACTTACTACGTTGGTAGTGACTCATTCCTTTTTTAAGAATATCTCCTGCAAGATAATTTGAGTAATCTGCGAACCATGGTACGTCACTATCATCCTCATCATCAATCATCATGAGAGTTTCATCTGGAAAGTAATCGTTAATTTCATTTTCTTTTAATTCTTCCAAATTCGGATTCTCTAGACGTGACAAATGATCGGCTGCCAGATTTTCTGCTCCTTTCTTATCTTTTATTTCGATATCAAACTCTTGGAGTAATAAAATCCATCTGATAAGACGCGGTTTTGCATCTTGTTTGGTAAACAGATATTTGAGTGCGGAATGATATGTAAAAACTATCGTTTTTGAAAGCACGAGATAAGATCTGAATTTGTCGAATGCAAAAACTACGGCTAATAATTCTTTTTCTGTGACCGTGTAGTTTTGTTGAGCACTATTGAGTGTTTTGCTAGCAAAATATATAGGACGAAAATGTTTTCCTTCACGTTGTCCCAAAACAGCTCCAACAGCGAAATCGCTTGCATCACACATGAGCTCAAATGGTAGTGACCAATTAGGTGCAACCATGATTGTGGCACTAGTCAGTTGACTCTTCAATGTTTCGAAAGCTTTGATGCAGTCAGCATTGAAATCAAAAACAGAATCTTTTTCTAAAAGTATATTCATAGGACGTGATATTTTCGAAAAATCTTTGATAAAACGGCGGTAAAAACCGGCATGTCCTAGAAAACTTCTAACGGTTTTGACGTTAGTCGGTGGCGGTAATTTGGCGATAACATCAATTTTTCCTTGTCTACTTCCATTCCTGAACTTGATATTTTGTATCCCAACACAATTCCTTCAGTAACCATAAAATGGCATTTCTCCCAATTAAGAACTAGATGTGCGGCTTCACATCTCTCAAGCATTTTATCGAGATTGGAAAGACAGGTTTCAAAAGAATCACCAAAAACAGAGAATTCATCCATGAAAACTTCCATAGATTTTTCGAGCATGTCTTGGAATATTGCGATCATACACCTTTGAAAGGTCGCAGGTGCATTACATAGACCAAAGGGCATACGCCGATAAGCGTAGGTTCCAAAAGGACATGTAAATGTGGTTTTCTCTTGATCGGCGGGATCAATAGGAATTTGGAAATATCCTGAAAAACCATCAAGGAAGCAAAAGTATTTGTTCCCTGCTAATCTTTTGAGCATTTGATCCATGAATGGTAGAGGAAAATGATCTTTCCTGGTGGCTTTATTCAGTTTTCTGTAATCAATACATACTCGCCATCCAGTGACAGTTCGAGTAGGAACTAATTCATTCCTTTCGTTGGTTACTACGGTCATTCCTCCTTTCTTCGGAACACGATGAACTGGACTCACCCATGGGCTATCCTCGATAGGATAAATAATTCCTGCGTCAAGAAGTTTGATGATTTCCTTCTTAACAACTTCTTTCATATTTGGGTTGAGTCGACATTGTCTTTCTACAACAGGTTTAGTACCTTCTTCACAATTGATTTTGTGTTTACAAAAATCCGGACTAATTCCTGATATGTCAGAAGTTTTCCACGCAAAAGCGCGTTTATGCTTCTTGAGAACAGAAACGAGTCGTTCTTTTTGATTTGTTTCGAGCAACGATGATATGACTACCGGAAGAAGTGAATTTCCTTCTAAGTAGGCATATTCGAGATTATTGGGAAGAGGTTTAAGTTCCAAATCACTGGGTGGTTCTTCTAGAGAAGATTTGATTTTCATTTGATCTTTTTCAGTGATATCTTCAAATTTCTCTTCTTCTTCTTCTTCCTCCTCTTCAAATTTAATTTCCATGAATTCCTCAAATTTTTTATCAGAATCTGCTTCACTAGTCTTTTCAGAAGTAGACATGAATGGTTTCGAATCGTCAAGTAAAGCATCTAATTCTTCTTCAGTGACTTCATCGATGTTATAGCATGTGTCATCACTGGAATTTGGATATTTCATTGCTTTATCGATTAAGAAAGTGATTCGATCTTCTCCTATTCCAAGATTGAGTTCTTTGCCATTAACTTTGATCATGGCGTCAGCGGTGTTTAAGAAAGGTCTTCCTAAGATTAGAGGTACTCGACTATCTTCCTCCATTTCTAAGATGACAAAATCCACGGGAAAGACAAATTTACCAACTTGAACAAGCATATTTTCGGCAACCCCAACAGGATATTGGTATGTATGGTTGGCTAATCTTATACTCATTTTAGTGGGTTTTCATGTATTGATCGAAAGTTTAGAATACAACGAATAGGGCATCAAATTGATACTTGCACCTAGATCGGCTAAAGCATCACATTTGATGTTGTTTCCTAATGTGCATGGTATGAGAAAACTTCTGGGATCTCCGAGTTTTGGTGGAATTTTGTTTTGAATGATAGCAGAGCATTCTTCATTGAGAACATTAGCGGAAATTTGTTCTAACTTGTTTCGATTATTAAGAAGTTCTTTCAAAAATTTCCCATAATTGGGCATTCCAGCTAGAACATCAACGAGGGGTACGTTAATTCTAACTTCTTTGATCATCTCAATAAACTTCTTATTTCACTCTTCTCTTTTCTCTTTTCTTAGGGCTTGTGGATATGGTATTTTTGGTGTGTAAGGTTTAATTGGTGTAACGGTATTTTCTTGGGTTGATGTTGGTGTTGGTTTTTCTTTAGCTGCTTCTTCTTCAGTTTCTTCCTCATCCTCATCAGAAATGACAGGATTATCTGTAGGAACGGCTGGTGGATCATATGAGAGACCACTTCGAGTGAACACAGCATTGATATGCTCATTTCTGGTTTGTGGTGGACGATAATTCTTATCGTTAGATCCAGACGGTTTTGGGTTGGATTGGGTGTTACTTGGTAAGGTACCAGGAACTCGAGAAGAAAATTGATCAGAAAGTCTTCCAAATTTTTGTTCAAGATCCTGGATAGAAGCTTGATGATTTTTCTGACCTTGTTCAACTTTGGTTTTGAGATTGAAAAATTGAGTTTTCACAAACTTGTTTGTGGCTCTTTGAGTGGTTACGAAATCTCGCATCATTTTTTCGAAATCAGATTCTTCCTTTTTATCGGAATTCGGTTGGTTCGGGTTGTCTACTCGAGGTTGAGAATCACGGTTGTTATCCCTTTGTTGGCGGTCTTGCCAATTTCCAGAACTTCTTCCGTAATAATTACCACGAAAACCTCCTCCACGATATCCTCCTTGGACATAATTGGCTTCCCCTTCAATGGGTCTATTCATAGGTTGGTCATCACACTCGGATGATGTGTGATTTCCTCCACAATTATTACAGCCATCTCGCATTTCTTTCATTTCTCCTTTTATATCTTTATATTGCGAGTCGATTTTAGAAGACAAGGCTTCTAGTTTCTCCATGAGTTTCGAATTATCTGAACTTTCGGCAAAAGCAACGGTTTTTCGCAAGGGTTTGGTTTTGGAATCTTTTGACCAATCGAGTTTAAGGAGTACTCGATCTTCGAGAAGTTGATATGCCTCGTTAGGAGTTTTGTATAGAAAAATTCCTCCGGCGTCAAGGATTGCTTGGGATGAATCATCAAGACCATGATAAAAGATTTGGATTATTGTTCCTTTTCCTAAATTATGACCATGACAACTTCGAAGCAAATCTTTCATGCGAAGCCAAGCTTCAACAAGAGATTCATTAGGATTTTGGGTGAAAGCAGATTTCTCCCATTAATCTATCAAACATGGCAGGTGGAAAGAATCGGCTTACAAAAGCTTGCCTCATCTCCTCCCAAGTATTGATAGTTCCTGGGGTTAATTCGTTATACCACACTTTGGCATCTCCAGCAAGTGATGATGGAAAGAGTTTGAGCTTAATAGCATCGACATTGGTGTCTCCATAACGGAACATGCCACAAATTTCAATGAATTCGGCAATGTGTTTATGCGGATCGGCCCGCGAACGGCCATCGAATTGACGGTCATTGATCATAGAAAGATGGTGACCTTTAACGGTAAAGTTTTCACCAAGGTTGGTAACAACAATAGCAGATCCAGGAGTGGGTGCTACGGTTCGATTTGCGGCCCACATGGGTTGATCGTCAGCCATGGGCATGGGTATTGGTTCAAAAAGATTGGAAATGGGATGTTCGTCGGAAAGATTATCAAACCAATTAAGAATAGATGAAGATCTCTTCTTACGAAACAAACTTTCGGGATTAGATAAAGGTGACTTAAGCTTTTTAGTAGTAGAACGAGTGCTCATACAACTACCAAAAGGATCGAGGCAAGTACCTAAACAAAAGAACTAAGAAAAATAAAAAAATTACGAAAACAGAAAATTGCAACCGTATCGGCTGGGCAACAATCCGATCGGCTGAAACTTACGGTAAAATAAAAGAAACTAGAACCGAATCGGTTGGATAGTGATCCGATCGGCTGAAAGTTTCTGTGAAGAGTTTTTTTTTTCAGAAAACGAACACGAAAAGAAAAGAACTAGTAAAAACTAAAAAGAAAACACAATCAAAATCCCCGGCAGCGGCGCCAAAAACTTGATGTGCTATTTATTAATGCAAGTTTTAAATTTATAAAGGTGAATTACCGAATCTAGTTACAACACATACGAGCAAGTGTACTCGTCCGTTATAGCAAGATATGATGGTAAGTCGGGATCGTTCGCAGGGATTTGTGAGTGAATCTAATATTAGTCTATAAGTAATTCTCTAAACGTAAGCAAATAAGATAATAAGCAAATTCAATAATTTAAAAGCTACACTTGTTTAGACTAGTCTTCTACTTAATGACACATGTGATTGTGATAACTTTTGAGAACATGTTGGTTGTGATAATTAGATGGTGATCTAATCTATTGTTTCTACAAGTTAAACCTTCGTCAAGATTTTAGTTCATAAAAACAAGCTTTAAGTGTAAACCAATCAATTCAAGATCTATCCAAGGTTCATAAGGTATGGTTCCCTTAAACACAAGAATAAACTCTTATTATAAATCAAATACTCTTAGGAAATGGTCATTACAAAAGGTATCCTTTTCATAGACAAAAAGGTTACAATTGTTTATAAAATCTAAACTTTCGTCCAACTAGAGTTTTACAAACAATCCGATTTGATGTTATAAAAGCACTCTTATTACAATCATACTTCTTGTTTCTTTGTTGAGTTAAGAATAATTATGGTGAAAAACAATCATTCATAGACAAATGATTATAACTAGTTGAGTAATACCAAATCTTTCGACTCTTGAAAATATTATCAATTAGTTAACCTTAACTTAACAAATGTCACGATGAAACTTAAGGTACAATTGGTTCTTAGGATTGACTTGAAATTGAATTAAAACATGTTATCACAATCACCACATCACTAAGTATAAAACATCATCAAAACAAGTGTAAAAAGGTTACTAGCTACTCATGGCAAACATGTAAACAAACTCAGAATATTTAACATTAGAATCCATGGTTATAAGTCTTACAATGCTTTGAAATTGATAACAAATGACAAGGTATTGATAATCTAAGTATTGGTGATGGTTCTTTGAGATTTTGTCCTCCAAATGTTGCTTCCTTGGTTCTCCAAATGCTACTGGTTCTTTTTGCACGAATTTGCCTTCTTGAGAGCTTGATGATGATAATAATTGAGAGTACTAATGAGAGTAAATGTCTCCTTGAATTTTTGTTATGACTTGTGTCCTCTAGAAGTCCTTTTAGTCTTGTAAAATACTCCTAGCAATCAATAGGGACATAAATGCTAGAGCTTGGACAACAAGACACTAAGAAGGGCCTAGAACTCTGAGACAAAAGACCAAGATTCGTGCACAAAAAGCTTCTCTTCTAAACAGAACTTCCATCCGAATCGGTTGCGGGTTGCTACCGATCGGATGGAGGTGGTATTTATGGCAAACCGATCGGCTGGTGACCAACCGATCGGCTGGTGATCTCTGAATGGTTTTGGACTTTGAACTTCGTTGTGTATTTCTTCATGCACTATCCACACTTGTTTAACTCTGAACTTGGAACTTTGAAATGACCAAACTTAGGTTTCTCCTTATGAATTACTTCACAAATTGGACTTTGAACTTGGGAATCTTTGTGTAATCGCATGTGCTCCATTTTCTTCACTTTTTCCTCGTTTTTCCTACATTTGGCTACATATGCAACAAAAAAAATACTTTGATACGATTTAGTTGCAAAAGCATATAAAAGTAACCAAATAACATGCATAAAAACACTAATAACGCTTCTAAAAACATGGTAACTTTGAGCGTTATCAACTTTACCGATGGGGAAATTGTTGTACCTCACAGTAACAAGGCCCGACATAATGTTTGTCTCTAGTTTACTTTCAAGGTTTATGGAACAGTCCTAGTCAGATTTACTTGGGAGTTGGTAAAAGAATTTTAAGATATTTACAGGGTACTAAACATTTAAAGATTTTGGAATCAAGTTCGAAGAAATTGCGGATATAAATTTGCATAGATTTTGTGAGAGTGATTAGGGACAATGTCTAAATGACATAAAAAGTACACATGGATATATTTTTTCACTTCGTTCATGTGTGTTTACTTGGTGCCCAACGAAGCAACAAGCAGTCACACAGTCATCAGCAGAGGCAGAGTACGGGGCAGAAGCTCTAGCCACACCACAAGCAATTTGGATAAGAAGAATTTTTAAAGATAATGGAGAAAAGCAATTGAAGCCTAGAACAATGCTATGTGACAGCTTATCAGCAATAGCAATCACAAAGAACCCGGTTCATCATAGCCGCACAAAGCATATCGCTTTGAAACATCTTTTATCATAGAAGCAATTGAAGATACAGAGGTGCAACTTGAATTTTGTGGAATGAATGATCAGCTTGTAGACATATTCACAAAAGCACTTCCACGAGAAAAGCTTTTAGGAGCTCAGGCGGAAGTTAGGAGTTCGACCAAAACATATTACGGGGAGAATGAAAGTAAAAATAATAATAAAGTTTAATTGTTGAAAAATACGTCAAGCCCAACATTGATGCTTGAGAAAATAATAGTACACATGTTTTATTATATAAGAAAAATGATGCTTTGCTTTTACCGCAATAACTCGACACCATGTGCAAAACAAGAAACTAGAGAAAGATCATATTGATCTTTGACCACCTATTTTGTAATGAACAATTCTAAAACCACAAAAGCTAAAAATAAATAAATAAATAAATAAAAATTATCCATAAAATGACATGACATGTAATTAGTGCATTTTTTTTAATTCTCTCTCTGAAATGAGCCATGTTACATCCATAAAAATAAGGTGACATGTTTTGATTGGGTTAATCAAAGAGAAAAGAGAGAAATTATTTGAAAATTTACCATTTAAAACATGATACATTATTTTTGTGGATGTTTCTTTGTAGTTCTTTTATGGATGTAGCATAGCTCCTCTAAAATACATCCATTAATAAATATGTCATGTCATTGTGTGGACATTTTTTTATTAAAACTTTTGTGGTTCTAGCATGCTATTTTATAATAGTACAAAAGTTTGACTTTTAAAAGTGATTGTAGTAGAGTGAAGTAAAGAACCAGTAAGCTACAAAGGGAAGTATTTCAAGTTTTTAATAAAAGCTATTTTGAATAATATTTTTTTTCATACTAAAGAATTGTTTTATGTATTTGTTGAAGTATTACTTTTTTGGTAATTATTTTAACATCTATATTTAACTTGACATAACATAATGAAGTAATAATACATAATAGAGAAAAAGTTGTGAAAAGCAACAATATGTGTCATAGTATAAATCGGTGTGGCTTTTTCTATTCAGGTTATTCGGTGAAGGTGAGCCTTTGGACTCACATGTACTCGTCTCAGCGGGTAAATCATGGGGACCGTTTCTGGCTCTTCCCTGACCACCCTTAAATTTACAAACCTAGAGAAGTTTGAACTTTTGACCTCTTGTTTGAAAGCGAGAGACGTTATTACTTTACTATGTGTCATGGTATAACCATAAGAAATATGTCATTTTTTTTTGAGCAAAATCTATCATTGATTCATTGTCTTCCTTTAAAAGCCATAAATAATTGAAATTATAATAATTTGTCATAACCTATAAGGCAAATAATGGTTACAAGACAATTATTGTTTTTTAGAGGCTCCCTATCTTTTATGACATACAAAACAAATACATAAAACCATTTACAAAAAAAGTGTCACTACCTGATTTAATTAGAAAAAAGAGAGAGAAACTATATAAAAATACACCAATGAGGAAATAACAACTCATTTCATAGATAATTTTGTGGATTTGTTTTTGTGGATTGAGATACGCCTTGAATGGGTGGTGAGAACCATGCTCTTGCATCTTCTTTATTAATGTATACACCTTCGGTATCATCATCTTCATTAGTAACAAAATCATTGCATCTTTCTTTCACGGGTGTTTCTCGAGCTTTGGGTTGGTAGGATGTTTGTGCTTGTATCCAACCAATAATGAATTCTAGTTGTTTGGTTAGTTTATTAACTTTGGTTGCGATATCATCAGGACCGGTAGATTGATCATCTTCATTGGCCATTGAAATTATAGATTTTTTAGCTTGCGGTGGTCGGCTGTATTGTTGCAAAACTGGTTCTCTTGGTATTTAGAATTAGGGGGTGTTTACTTTTCAGTTAATGGGGAATAAATGCGGGCCCGAAACCTTACTCCCTTTGATTTGGGAGATCTGTTCAAGTTTAGATCTCCTCTGTAAGAGGCTAAATAAGCGGTTAATATAGATATTTTCCTAAACCACTTAATTTAGTAAACACCCCCTTAGCTTGCACCATACACGTAAAACGAGGCTCTGATACAACTTGATCTGGATGAACTCGAGATTATGCCGAAGTTAAATTAATAATAGGTAGTGACTTTTATTGACAAATGGATTTGCATAGTTTTCTTTATTTACTCTCTAAGATACTTACTAAGCAATAACGAGATGAGTTAGGCTTTGTTTTTTTTAGAGGCTACCTCCCTTATCCTTTACATAACTCTTTTTTAAATACTAATAATGTGTGAAAAATGTGATTATTTTTCTAATGTACCTAAATGTGAAATCCTGAAATCTGCAACCCCCCCCCCCTCGCGCGCGCACGCACGCAGGAGTAGGAGCATAGCTCAACTAAATGAATTTGAAAGCAAATACCAAGATTTCCTTATAAAAAAGGATTCACTTCTTGTTTTGGGTGATGTGGGATACATCCACTTTTCCATTTTGTGTTTCACGTGCCTCACTTTGAGACACGGTATCTCATTCATTTCAACTCTATTTTTGACACATTTTAGCTCGTTGCGAAGCTCTCGTTAAGGAGAACGCAAAGCTACCAAGAAATATAATATATATATATATATATATATATATATATATATATATATATATATATATATATATATATATATATATATATATATATATATATATATATATATATATATATATATATATATATATATATATATATATATATATATATATATATATATATATATATATATATATATATATATATATATATATATATATATATATATAGCATATACATATATTAAATAGTGTCCAAAAATTGCAAAAACTCATATTGCAAATACCATTTTTCCAACAAAAAACCTGCTTATTGATTTGGCCGATTATTGATTTGTGATTTTGTATTACTTATTACGTAGACAAGGCTAAGATTTAGCATCCCGTTAATTGTCCACTATTAAGTCATTAGCTCATGCGGGAAGTGCAAAGGTTATAGATAGATCTATTGTGGTTGACTCCCCCATCTAGACTTTGGTGCCCAACTTGCCAGGATTTGTATTCGGACTTTGGTACTCAACTTGCTAGGGATTATGCCCGGATTTGTGGATGCACCAACTTGCCATGATGTATAACATGTATTTGTTTAAGGCGTTATTTGATGCTAGGATGTTTATGCACACCGATGAGTTTGAATTCATGACTAGCCTGCGTAATGAATAAGTAAACTGTTATGGTCCAAATGCATTTATTTCATGATTAACCTATGAACTCACAAACCTCGTGTTGACACTTTTAGCATGTATTCTTAAGTTTAAGGCGATAGCTTACTGTTGGAAGGCGATTGGCAAGGGGCATGGTCATAGACTCCTCTGATAAATATTTGGGACCGCTTAAACTCTTATGAGCCTTATTTCCGCACCATTTTTGAATAATGTAAATTTAATGCTCTTGATAATGGAATTTATTTTAAACGATTGAGGTAAGACCATTCTTTGTACTTTGTGTTGTGATACCAATTGAGTAGCACCCCAGTGACATGTATGCTTTCGCTGAACCCGATTTTGAGAGGTGTTACACTTGGTGAGCCTCTCGAATGTCCCAAGCCTCGCTCTGGAAAAGCCTCACTGTTTGAGCCTCACGTGCTTCAGAGTCTAGGCGCGCTTTTAATAACTATGGTACGTGCCACTTTTTTGACTTTTCCAATTAATAATATTTTCTTGTGGTGGTGCGGACAACTAAAACAGAAAAGTTATAATTGGGAATGGGAACACAACAAACAATTAATTTGGTGGAGGTGTTTTTCTTGCGGTGGAGACAACCAAAAAGAAAAGAAAAAAAAAGATTAATAATTAGGGTTAGGGTTAGGATTAAGGTTCTGATAACATGAAAACCTAATGTAATACCTTTAATTGAATAATAAGTTTGAGAACAATATAAATAATGCTAAAAGGTAAAATGGGTTTAGCCCAATACAAACAATTGTAATAGCAAAATACTAAATATTAATTAACTAACAATTGCATCTTAGCCACACAAGGGTGTCTTAGTGATTAACAGTTTGTGATCATCATCATTAAAATATGAGATTACTTATGTTTAATTTATGCTAGAGTCAAACATCTTAGAAGTGGTCACACTAACTTTCTCCAAAAGAAAAAGGTTTTGCCCAATTTATGTTTATGTAGAAGAGCTCAAGCTCCGTGAATTAATCAGTTCAAAAACGAAACAAAATGTATTTTAGCCAAACTAAAGGTATACCAATATATGGATGGAAAAGAAATCCGTGCCCGATGGGAAACCCGAAACATAAACTTTTTGAGGCGGGTAGGGGGGGGGGAATGCTTTTCTGGTTTGGGGAGGATTTCGGGGCTTTAATGGGGACTCTTATTGTGTTTGGGGCGGATACAGGGCACAACATTCACGCCCCGCCCCGCCCAAAATATATATATACAGATAATATATCTATGTCCATAAAATATTGTTTAAGTATTTACATAGTAAAAATATGATTTTCTAATTTTTCATTAGCTTTTATCTTTGTAATAATACAAATTATGATCATAGAAACATGTTTCACCGCATAATATTTTAAATAAGTTGTATTTTATGACGCGAGTATAGTATGTTGAAGATTTTATAAGATCTTGGTTCTTGATTCTTCAACTTCCATAAATTCATGTCGTTAATAGTGTAATAGTAATTATAGAAGAAAAGGGAACGAGTTTGCCAGAGCATCCCGCCCTAAAAAGAAAACCCGATAAGATCCCCTGTGAGGTAATGGGACGGATTTGGGAGAGTATCTCGCAATAACAGGTCGCCTGGATAGGAATTGGGGCGGATTTGAGGATGCTTTTTTTGCCATCGGGTATGGAAATGAGGATGGCCGCCTTGCCCAAAGTGACCTGATTGTTTAGGGAACTGATTTGCACACTCAATTTTTTTATTAAGACACTCATCTGTATGCATTAAACTGTTGTACTGTGGATGTACACTGCTTTAACTGATTGTACATATGAGTGTCCGAATCAAAAAATGAAGTGTGCCAATCATTTCCCCGTTGTTTACCGTAATGTATTTTAGCCATTATTTTATTGATTTCTTTAGTAACCTTTTCTTTTGTAATTTTTACTTTCGCAACTAGAATTCAAATAAACGAGTTAACTCAGTTTGCTAACTCGTCCACCATCCCAAAAACTCTTCCATTTTTCCACCCAAATTTCTCTCCAAAACATTTCCACTTCTCTCAATTCACATTTTTTCCCTAAAATTTTAATCAAATTAGGGTTTCTTATTAAATTCATCAAAATCAAGGTTTAACATTCATGCAAATTCATCATTCAATAATCATAACTCGTAAGTCTCCCTTTTAAAATTTCCATTGGAAGATATTTTTTAAAAAAAAATCTAAATTTGACGTCATAATTATATTTTGTGTTTTTGAGGTGCATGCATGGTTGGATCACAGAGGTGATCTTACGAAATTTTTATAAAAATGGGGAATAATTGCGTGGGCCCCACTGTTGGCAAAACCGGTTTCCTACAATCTGTTACGGCTGCGGTGTGGCGAAACCGGCCACCAGAGAATTTACCACCTCCGAATTCGACAACCGAAACGTCTACGAAAGGTACGAATAATAATACGAAAAATACGAATAATAATAAAAATATTTTGCATGATAAAGGATCTGAACAATCACATAATGTGCAACATACACCACCAGATACGGTTAAAATGACGGCTGAACCGGAAGCGAAAACTAGCGAAAATGTTAAGGTGGCAGAAGTTAAGGTTAAGGAAAAAGAAAATGGCGCCGAGGATAATGTAAAAGAAACTAAGTCAGGGAGTAAATTTAAGCGCGTGCAAAGCATGGGACAACAGAATTCGGTATTAGGAAGAAAGACTGGGAATATAAAAGAAGTTTATAGTATGGGCAAAAAATTAGGCCAAGGTCAATTTGGCACCACGTTTTTATGTGTCGAGAAGGAGACGGGGAAAGAGTTTGCGTGTAAGTCTATAGCGAAAAGGAAGTTGACGACGAAAGAAGATGTGGAGGATGTGAGACGGGAGATACAAATAATGCATCATTTGGCAGGGCATGATAATGTGATATCGATTGTTGGTGCTTATGAAGATGCTGTTGCTGTTCATGTTGTTATGGAGTTGTGTGCGGGTGGGGAGTTGTTTGATAGGATTATACAACGTGGGCATTATACTGAGAAGAAGGCGGCTGAGTTGGCGAGATTGATTGTTGGAGTTGTGGAATCGTGTCATTCATTAGGGGTTATGCATAGAGATTTGAAGCCTGAGAATTTTTTGTTTATTAATGAGCAAGAAGAGGCGCCGCTTAAGACGATTGATTTTGGGCTTTCTATGTTCTTTAAGCCAGGTATGTATTCGATCTCTTAAACAGTTAACCACTCTTGTTTTACTTGATTGAATGATATTAAAAAACACGTGCAATAGTACAACAAAGTTAATCATAGGAGGTCTAAATAGGATAGTTAGCTTATAAGTAGCCACTTTGTAGGTTGTCATGATTGCTCATTCAAAAGTTTTTGCTTTATCTCTAAATGTGTGGTACCTCGTCGGACATTGTATGGTTCACATCTTTCCTTTTAGGTGAAAAATCAAGAGAGGTTGACGACCTGTTTGGGAACAAAACACATTAGTGATAAATCTTATAGGAGTTTACTTGGTCATACCTTTCATTTGAATTAATTATAGTAACCTATGTATTGTATAAAGCAACAATGAAGGTAGTAAGGAGGGTTAGGCTGTGGCATACGACATGATTAAATGAGTCTAGTTAGTGTGTATAAGCAGAACC
>LBNU01012545.1:422029-441435 GCA_014162995.1 Artemisia annua
TATATATATATATATATATATATATATATATATATATATATATATATATATATATATATATATATATATATATATATATATATATATATATATATTGAACTTTGGCCCTACAACTGTTTTTTACGACTTGGACTTTTTAGATAACGTATAAAATAATTCAAACTCAATGTTTTAAAACCCGGGTTTTTTATTGACTTGGTTTAGTCGCCGGTTCACCGGGTCACCGGTTCAACCGGTTGAACCGTCGGGTCGAACCGGTTCTACACTTATATATATTTTATTGTATATTTAATATGTAGTGTCGAATGATCGCTTGATTTATCCAACTTTATTCTCAACTTTTAGTTAAATACACGAAAAAAATGTAAAACTCTACCGATAAAACTTTGTTTTTAAGTTATATATTTATAATACTCTAGCAAAAAGTTGCAACAATAATCAATTTATAAGTCTAAGTTATAGCGGTGTATATTAAAACTATAATAGTTAGTGCGTCTAAGAATAATATATAACTTTTATTTATTGTTTTATAAAATTTTAACAAACACTTATATCAACTTGTCAATAAATTAAAATTATAAAGGTTGATGGAGAAAAAAATATATATTTTGTTAGATTTTTTTATAAAAGTCATGACCCGGCCAGTTTTAGCAAACCGGGTCAACCCGGGTCAACAAAAAACCGGCGGTTCAATCCGGTTCTCAAACAAGTAAAAACCCGGTCACATCCAGCCCGGTCTCTGAGCCGGTTCACGGTTTCAACCGGCCGGGTCAACCCAGGTTTTAAAACATTGATTCAAACTAACTTTTATGTTTCTCACATGTTTTACCTAAAAAGAATGTAATCAGATTTGTTTGTTCTTTGCTCAAAAACAAAATCTTGTTTGTTCTATTATCAATTTTAATTACCAACCTAATTAGTGTACAAATGTTTATTTCACATCACTTAACTATTAACTTTTCAATGCTATTTATATTTAAAGGGATTTTTAAAATATGTGCCACCATGGCACTTGTTTAAAAACATTAAAAGAAATAGATTATTCTTTAAAATAAAATTATTTCTAAATAAAACAAATTTAATCAGGGTAATTAGAAGAGAATTAGAAAATTATTAATATTATCTAACATTTAAACATGATAATTTTAGTTTATTAATTATGTTTAACAAGTGCCATAGTGGCACAAGTTAGAAAAAATAATATTTAAAATATAATAACGATCGACATAAATATATATACAACGCATACTAATTGTTATTTTTAATATGCAAATTATATTCATTATGTTCGGCTTTTCGTTAAGATTATTAATACAAATATAAATATTTAATTTAACATACCTAAAATGTTTATCCGTTCCAAATCTAATGTCCACATGTCTATTTTGGAATGTCTCAAAGATTACAACTTTAATTAATATGACAATCATATACTTATTCTTATAATAACTAAAAATAAAATTATTCATCCGTGTAGGTTGTGTAACAATTTTAAAAGATTACAACTTCTAATTGTGATTAATTGTATGATGTATGAATTAATTAATATGACAATCATATACTTATTCTTATAATAACTAAATCAAAATTATTATCATATCTAAATACTCATCCGTTCCAAATCTAATGTCCACCTGTCTATTTTGGAATGTCTCAACGTAAATGTCAACTTTGTATTTTAACCAACCAAAAGAGATTTAAAGAGTAGAGATGATATTTGATTTGTGAAAAATATAATTAGTGAGATTTTCTAAAATTTTGTACAATATAAAAGTGAACATTTATTTTCGGACAAATGGAGTGTTATACAGTGTTTCTGATTTAAAATAAAATTAAATGTTATTTTTGTATCACTTTATACTTATATTATATGTATGTATATACGATGTTTTATTTTACTTAAAATTTATTTTGGTATGAAAATTTATTTTTGTATATTTTTATAAGTTACTATGATAATATATGTTACATACATAAACTTTATATTTGTATAAAAATATTTTAAACTTGATCTTTGTATAATTTATTTAATTACTAAGAGTAAGGATCAAATTAGAAATATAACTAAGATGAGAAGAAACTACAACCACAAATATTATATGCACTCACAAAATTAGATGCATCTCCCTATTATTTCTCTTTCCTTATTTAAAATATGTGGCCACAATTTTTTCTCATTCTTCTCATTTCAATAATTCTTCTCACTAGATCCATACTCTAATTACTAATTCATAGTCATACTCTCACATTTTTAAAACGCGTGATTGAAACCTTTTCAATTACTATATAATGTTGCATGTATCAAAATTGTCTAAGTTAAAATTAGTATAATATAAAATTTTCATATATCAACTTTATTCTGTATAAATTATGAAATTAGCCCGTCTATCAGACAAGTCTGGAATCTAGTTTGTTTATATATATACAATTGTCATCTTTTTGAAATGTTTAAAGCAGAACAATTATGTAAATATCAGCAAAAACTTAATGAAAAACAACCTCTAAGTTTTATTACTCCGTACTTGTAATTGTTTAGAAGAACGTTTCAATTATGGACTAATATTTTCATGCGTATAAAGTTACAAGTTTCAACCACTCATATTGTAAAATTATGGGATTAATTGATATTTCTAATTAAAACACACTTTCACCATTTGATATATATATGTTTCAATATTCTCTCTTCTCATAAATTTCTCATTTTTAATTAAAACACACATATCTCAATAACCGTAAATCATTACCCTACATAAATTAAATCATCATGACGAACATTTAATTATTTTTAAATAAATGATCATTTCATATATTTTCAAAAAACTTTTTTTTTGGGTACATTAATTTGCTTGATATATCGCATGTGATATAGCATTAATTTGTAAGTTTGAACACTACATGGTGTCGTAAAATGAACATAAGTATTTATATACAACTCTAAAAGATTCGCCATTTTTTGCATCAAAAAGTAATAATTATTTCCATTTTACAACAACATGTCCAATCTTCGAATCTACAAATTACTATTATATCACATAAGATATATCAAGCAAGTTTGAACATAAAAAATCGTGTATTTTCTCCAACTTCTATAAATAAACTGTACTTATTTGAAAGTTCAAATATTATATGTGATATATAGTTGAAAAGCTAACGATTTCTAATATTAAATGCAAAAAAAGAGGGGAATTATTTGAAGTTTTACGTAATGCCTATTTTTGAACAACATGTTGAACGTTCGAACTTATAGATTAATGTTATATTACATGTGATATATCATGTAGACTTCTGTACCGAAAACCCCTAAAATTCCCCTAAAAAATTTAAAAGTAGCTGAAAGTGTCTCTATATTTCAATATTTTCTCTCTTCTCGTAAATTTCACATTTTTTTTGTTCATGTAATAATGTATAGGAATTTAGTAGTTTAGCCCCTCTAAAAAAATTATATACAATTGGCCCTCCCAAAAATAACTGTATAGCTCCGCCACTGACCTACTCCCACACATAACACACAAATTTCTTTCTCTCTTCTTGATGTCACGAGACTTAAGTGCCGCTCGGGACCTTTTTTGCTTTGCTCTTAATTTCTCGCATGTGGAGCGTTGGTTTTGCCGCAAAGAAAAGATTCCCTAACCCACTTTTCCCGCACATTACACTAACTTGACAAAAAGAAAATACATTAGCTGAATGNTTATTTTTAAATAAATGATCATTTCATATATTTTCAAAAAACTTTTTTTTTGGGTACATTAATTTGCTTGATATATCGCATGTGATATAGCATTAATTTGTAAGTTTGAACACTACATGGTGTCGTAAAATGAACATAAGTATTTATATACAACTCTAAAAGATTCGCCATTTTTTGCATCAAAAAGTAATAATTATTTCCATTTTACAACAACATGTCCAATCTTCGAATCTACAAATTACTATTATATCACATAAGATATATCAAGCAAGTTTGAACATAAAAAATCGTGTATTTTCTCCAACTTCTATAAATAAACTGTACTTATTTGAAAGTTCAAATATTATATGTGATATATAGTTGAAAAGCTAACGATTTCTAATATTAAATGCAAAAAAAGAGGGGAATTATTTGAAGTTTTACGTAATGCCTATTTTTGAACAACATGTTGAACGTTCGAACTTATAGATTAATGTTATATTACATGTGATATATCATGTAGACTTCTGTACCGAAAACCCCTAAAATTCCCCTAAAAAATTTAAAAGTAGCTGAAAGTGTCTCTATATTTCAATATTTTCTCTCTTCTCGTAAATTTCACATTTTTTTTGTTCATGTAATAATGTATAGGAATTTAGTAGTTTAGCCCCTCTAAAAAAATTATATACAATTGGCCCTCCCAAAAATAACTGTATAGCTCCGCCACTGACCTACTCCCACACATAACACACAAATTTCTTTCTCTCTTCTTGATGTCACGAGACTTAAGTGCCGCTCGGGACCTTTTTTGCTTTGCTCTTAATTTCTCGCATGTGGAGCGTTGGTTTTGCCGCAAAGAAAAGATTCCCTAACCCACTTTTCCCGCACATTACACTAACTTGACAAAAAGAAAATACATTAGCTGAATGATTATGATGCTTATTACGTTGGGAGTACATGTAAAAAGTGAGTAACTTTTATATTGGAATGTGATTAAACTATCTCAAATGCTCAATGATCTCATACCAACATAATTAATTATGAGCACAAAGATATCTCAAAGAAAGTTAGCTTTTTCTTCTTCTTTATTTGAAGATGAGAGGACACTTGTGGTTGATCTAGTTTATGAACAAAAGGGGGCATAACCTAACACATGACACCACACCTAACACACTAATTTTATCAACATGTTATACTTTTCAACAAAATCCACCTTTTTATTCAACCATCATTTTCATGTCCTTTTACTTTCATATTTTCGTTTTTATATTTGCATAATGATATATATGATTGAGGTGTCAACTTTGCTTTTAAAACTTTAGGGACCCATTTTTAGTTTTTTGGTTTTTCCTATGTTTAAATCCGAATTGACTTGCTAGTTGTTTTCTTATTTAATCTTTTTACATTGTTAACTTTCGGTTCTACAACTTTTTCCTTAAAAAAGGGAATGTCTAACCAATGCCCTTAGGGCATTGGTTAAGTTTTGTCTTTTTGTGGTTTTTAATTACATAAATAGTCCTTGTAGTTGACACAAAATGACATATTTGGATAGGGACCCACATAAAAAGGAATTAAAAATCACAAAAAAACAAAGCTTAACCAATGCCCTAAGGGCATTGGTTAGACATTCCCTTAAAAAAATAGTAAGAAGATTGTTAAAAGTTAAAACCGTTATCTAACAATGATTGAGCTGCGTGATTATCTTAAAGCGATTTATTTTTGTTGTTATATTTGAAATGTTTCTTACACTTATTTTGTACGTATTGTCATCCAGATGCCAATATATGACTATTTTGATTCATAATGTGCTTTTTAGTTTTTAGAATAAGCTCGAAGATATATATATATTATAAAACAATATTAATGTTTAGCTATTTAATTAAACACTCATGTCGTTGTTACTGTATACAATATTTTATTACATAGTTGTAGTATCGCAATTGATATCTAACAAAAATCCCTTTGTGGTTTGACCAACCACTAATCTATTGAACCATTGCTTGTCTTTTCTCTATCTGATATGATTGAAATGAAAATATATTATATATATGATATTTCTAAAAACCTAGTTTAATTCATATTTTCATTTCAATGTAGATTCCACAAAATTTGGTGGGAACATCTTAATCTCGGGTGCTTTTTGGCACTAGCCATTGTCCACCCCACAAGAAATAGCTCCGGCAACTCTCCTGGCCGAAAGGAGCACCACCTTGAGTGAGACGAGCCGAGACGAGCCGAGACTCGACCCCCGATCTCTTATTCCACAAAATCTCTCCAGTATGCCAATAGGTTTTGAGGAGGCGGGGTACCTATCTAAAGCAAATGCCAAAGATGGGACTTGAACCCGGGTCTATTGACTCAAGCACGAGATCTTCACCCATTAGACTAAATGGTATTGCAAGCTCTATATAAAATGCAATACGTAGAAATAGTTATTAAGAAAAGAGCGGCGCAAAGAAGTATACGATGCATGTATCACTATCAAGTCTCAATGTTAGTTGGCAATTATGTTTGTTTCCCAGTGATGTCACTACTTTATGAATTAGGCTTCAGAAGAAATGGATTTTAACTTTTTTGTACAAATCAAATACAATCTATATTTATCATTTAACATAAAAGTGATGCATATCGTGTATTTTAGTGTTTCTGTAATCCTGTTCATGAAAAAGCTTGGAAAATTATAAAGATACTAGCTTCATAATGCTAGCATAAGTTTAGCTTAAACTCGATATTCTACTAATTTAAAAAATACCAACCTAGAAGTGTATCGATACAATGCAAAGTTAGTACGGAGTACTTTAAAAGACAAATGTCCATTTTTAATTAATTGAATTCGACAAATATATGCACATCTTCCAGCTATAGAAACGACAAATAAACGTAGTATAGTATGATATTCGAAGTATCCATTAATAACTATTCTTCTCTCGTCACTGTCAAATTCCAATCAATGATAGACATTTTCTGCTTTCATCAATGTTTGTTTTATTGAAGGCTAAGTAAATTACTCCTAACTACTTGTGGTTACTCAAAACATCAAAAAGCGCCATCTTTTTCTACTACTGTATAAATTAAAAATATCAAAAATTAAATAAATAAATAAATAAATAAATAAATAAATAAAATAATAATAAAAACTTTCTTTTAATTAACCATCAACAGTTTTCTCCTAAAAATAAAGATTTGGACGTCTTCTAACATATAATATAATACAAGAGAATTCTATAAATTGAAAAAAGAACCCAACAATTGGCAATTAGACTATTAAGAGTGCATCATTATGCTCACGTGACAAAATTAAATCAAAAATGATAGATAGGCCTATTTATTAAGTCCATATATCACATCTCAAATTAAATATATCTATTAACCAATAAAAGTCAAAAATCGAAGCTCAATTTAGTCAAATTATTAAATTTTCGTTTAATTATAAGATCTGCTAAAAACATATGTGTCAATTCGTAAAAAGAAAAGCTTAAAAGCAAGTGTAATTAATAAAACCCTTTAGTTGTTAAATTTTAAATAAAATATACTTATCAGTTTTCATATTTTTCAATAACTTTATAAATTTAATAAAAACCCTATACACATTATATCTAATATGCTTTATATTTTATAAAACAAATGCAACAATATGTTGTTTTTATTGAAAAATATTATTATCAGTATATATTAAACTAATATATTTGCACGGAATGAATACATGAGATTATATATATACGAACAACTTATGTTATACTGCTTTATAAGTTTAACCCGTGCACGAGTTTAAAATTCGGCTTAAAGTATTATTAACAAGAATATAAATATTGAAATGAAGGCACGCCTCACACGCTACTGTGAGATGAAAATAAATATATTATATTCTACATTTAACAACGACACATATTTTTTCAAAGTCATTATATGCTAAAAAACACACATAATGTTTAAGACATGATATCAATAATTAAATTTCAACAAAGTCAACCTAAACACCATACCAGTTAAATAAAGCCAAATCCTTCATGCAACAAAAATCTATACAAAATATTAATCGATACTAACACATAATGCAAAAATTATGTAAAACTCGTGCGTTCACGGGTATTAAAACTATATAAATAATAAAAACTTAATATAATTTTATAGAAAAATTTTGAACATTACAAAATCATAAATTTATAAATTTTCATAATATTTATTATTGTATTTTTGAATTAACAACCCTAGATTTGAAGTTATTACTATTTTTTTTCCCATTTTAAGCTCCCACTTCATAAGAAAATATACACATGTTTACTATTATTATTATTATTATTATTATTATTATTATTATTATTATTATTATTATTATTATTATTATTATTATTATTATTATTATTATTATTATTATTATTATTATTATTATTATTATTTTGTCACAAATAGTACGCAAAACTTGATTCTACAGTTATATACCTAAAAAGATCAAAAATCATGGTTAGCCAAAAAAAAAATGTTTGTCAACACACGATTTTCAATTTTTATTAACTCTATAACGACATATCTTTTATAAGCATAAAATAAAATATTAAGCCATATATAAGTCTAAGAGGACTATTTGTATCTTTCTACGATAGTTTTAGTTGAACTAGAAGAACATCTAAGTAATTCATCGCTTTCGAGTATGTTTGCCGAAACTAGCCAGAGATGGAACTAAAACTTAATCTTTTATTTTCAAATATGTTTGTCAAAAATAATTGAAACTTATAACTATGAAGTGAAAAAATGCCACAACAAACCAACTTATAATTTAAACCATAAGGGTTTCATGCAAACTAAGATCCTCATAACTGATCTCAAAAGCTCAAACCCCTTTAAACTAGTTCAATAAGCTTCTTTCCTAAGCTCAAACCAATCTTCAAGGCTTGTGTGTCAAAAAAAATTATATAAAAAATCTTATTGTAAAAAGTTGTGCTCTCTTTTTATATGCATTTTTTATTTCTATTATAAAACATGTGAAGCTGGGAAACACAATTCCTCCAAGAACGTGAAATCGAAACTATGATCACTTCAATCAGTGAAGACAGATTAAGCAACACATAAGCCAAATCAATCTTTCTAGCGTCAAAAACTTGTTATTTGCTTAATTTTGACGGCTTCTAAGTTGAAATGTGTTGATATCGAAAATAACTAAGATTTTTGTTGATTTGTTATATGTGCTTGAGACAGAAATTGGTCTTTTAGTATATTAAATTATACAGCTAAAAGTATGACTAAACATGTATTTTATTTAAAAAAAATTCCTATCATAACTCGCATGTCTAAAAATATGTTTGATCAATTAAGTGTTTACACTATTTTTCTTACCGTATTTACTTTTGATCTAGCCTAGTGTTTCAATTTTTTTTTAATCACAAAACCCCAGCCTATATAATAGCCTGTTTTGTATTGATGACTTGGCAACTAGAATATTAGGTGGAGGATAGAGAAAAGCCACGTGGCAAGCCACGCTGGCAGAAACCTTTGACCACTTCCCACTGCATTGAATATCCGTTTATCATTTCCCCTAAAATAACTCCTCCCATTCAATTTCGCATTTAAAATTGTTTCTTAATCATTTGGCAACCCCTAAACTTACTCCTCCCATCCGCTCCTCTCAATTGAATCAGGAAAAAAAACCCTACCAACAATTCCTTTCACATAACTTTCACATAACAGTTATACATCTTTGGATGTTTAATTATTGTTCTGTTGTTTTGGTGTATATGTTGATTAATGTTATGGTTTTATTTTGAAAGAAAAAAAAAGATACTATGTTTTTGTGGAATTTACAGTGTCAATTATTGATGGCTATTTCTTCCGGCGACCTAACCGACGAGAGTAATTTTCCGGCAACATAGATGAGGCCAACGTTAAGTTTGTATGGATTACCGGTTAGTAAGCTTATTTTCATAATTGATTTTGCCAATTACAATTTTTTATGTTAACCCTGTGATCACTATGTTCATGTTTCTGATTTATTGTTTTTAATGTTTTATGTAATTTGATTATGCATTGTTGGTAGTGGTTTGATGTAAGAAGTGGTTTAGTGGAAGTGGTTTAGTATTCTTTTAGGGATTAAAAGTTATCCTGTTTCAATCAATTATGTGTATCCATTATTGACGACAAATTATTCCGGCGACCTAATTGACTGCCACTATCTTCCAGTGAATAATTAAAAAAAATGAATCATTTCAAATCTGGATTTCAATTACAATCAACTAAGCATATTTAGTTTTTTAAAATGTGTCCTTTCAAAAAAATTCAAAAATGTTTTTATCCGTAATTTCTGTAACAAAAAATGCGTTATTTTCAGCAGGATTAGTGAAATTACAGCTAAAATTAATTTTTTTTAATGCCTTATTTTTAGTAGGATTACCGATATTACAGCTAAAATTATTTTTTTTTTGAAACTGGATAATCATTTCCTTAATTATAGTCAAATATTAAAAGAAATTTGAATACAGTGTTAACCCTAACCCATCTTAGTATTGAAGGATATTTTGGACCTTCTAATCTATGGCCAATTACTCGATGTTTCAATTTATTGTAAGTTTGAGGAAATATGCATGCATGTAACCGTGAATCATTTTCGTTATAAACTCTTATGCATCTCTTTTGAAACAAAATATTGGTAAGAACGACGAAGATTTTTGCAGGTATATCTTAGCTCCACAGGTTAGTATAAACGAATTTTCACCCTCTTCTTATTTCAAATGATACCAAAACTATTAACCTTTCGTGGGTTGTTTTTAAGAAAATTCTAAAAAAAAATAAAAATACCCATAATATTTGATATGGTCACAGCTGCAAGTGTAGGTTTTGTTAGGTGTTAGTCCTGGGTCATACAAGCTGGAATGCAGTGAGGAATTTGGAGATCTTGTGAAGGTATACAATATCAGAAGTTTTGAGTTTGCTTTTATTTAGAGTAAATGTTCCATTATTAAAACTTTGTTTATTTTAATTTTATTTGCAGGCCGTTGACAATGATCTTGCATTGAAAATCCACATCAAAGCAAGAGGAAAACCAAAAGTTGTTGCAGCTTTTGTCGAGCGGAGGGAGTTTGATAAAATCCTTATTTACTCCAATCAGGTAGGCTCAACTCTATGTGTAGTTTTATAGATTTTATTTATACAAGCACTCTTTTACGTGGCAGAATTATCCTATAATCAATCTTCATTTGGTGTAGGAGTGGGCTGGTCAGGATCATTATCTGTGTCGATGCACCAGGAGCCAGAAGGTGATGGGTCAAAAGAGTAAGTTGTATATTTTGTCTTTCTTTCGTATCATTTGATTTGCTTGTCCTAAAATGATTATATATTGTTTTTGAGACATTAAAATGATACACAAACTTCTCTCTCGAGCTAAAATGAACATAAAGGTATAATTCTTCCATTTTGGTATTTGGTGTCGTGTTATTTGATTTTCAGTGTTTAGTTTTGCATTATTTCTATCAAATCATGTTCGAAACTTATAAACAGATGATTTTGGACATGGAAAAGATCTGAAACGTGAAGGATCACATTGTAGTTTGGGTCAGTCTTGCCAAGTGATGATGCTTGGGAGATTCGTCCTTCAACTTATGTGAGTATAGATACCAAAGAAACATTCATCTTACACATCGAAATAGTATAACATTCAGCCCTAATGGCGCAAAGGTGATATAACTGGATGGTGCTTAAGGGTTATATAAAAAAAAACAATGCATTTATCAACTGGTAGCATGGCAAATATTTAAAGGTACATTTTGCGGTTAATTTCTCACTTCCTCATTATAAATTGAGCAATTGGTTACTTGATATCATATACTTGATCCTACAACATTCATGCTTGATGATCATTTTCTGAAAACAAGCTATGGAAGTCATAACTATGTTGCCCCAAAGGTATACGTATGGTTATCACAGGTTTTAAACTGACTGTAGTTTTGTTTTGAGTCGCTACATATGATCAAACTTAATTCTGTTATATCTTAATTTCTTACTTATTAATTAGCTCATATTAAGCTTTTGATTTAGTTTATACTTATAAATATCAATCTTAGTGATCGATTTAGGTATATTGACAAGAGGATTTACTTAAAATTTTTACTATTGAAGTGTTGATTATTATTTCAATCAATTTTTAATGAATTTTAGTGATTTGATTGCAGTGATGGAATCAGGAGTACTTATTGGTTGTTAAAACAATTATTATAAGGCAAAACCTCAAAAACTTTATGCTACAAAACTCTGCTTACTGTCCACCGCTTTGGTATCGCATAAAATCCCTATAGGTACCCCCTCTCAATTTCTGTATAATATATTATAACCTGCTCCTTTTTGTAGGTAAGTCAGTTGGTGAGGCTCCGATCTTGGATGAGTTACCAACGATTGAATATATATTAAGGTATGTTAATTAGATTGCCATCATACTTACGCCGTATAATATAAGTCCGAAATAGTTAAAGGTGTCTATGACTTGCTCCTTGCTTTTTTCTTAATGGTTGTTTTATATGTATTTTTGGAGCAGATAAAGTGTACATCATAGATTTTGAATATGGATCATAGAGTTATAGAGGGTTTACATTGGGAACCACTTGGTGGATTATGTGCGTTAGCAACCTTTGACCGTGTAGGGTTAACGGGTCAAATTAGGTAGCAAGATGGTTGGTTGAGTAATGGGTCTAATTAGGTTTGGATTGCAACTTATCGTTTTTGGTTGAGAAAATGATCTTAAGCTTGATTGCCTGCAAACATTTTCTTAAATAAATCATTGTTTACAGTTTAATATTTAACTACAATTAATATACAAATTTTAGAAAAGGGATATGGTGGCCGCCAAGTACTTGACTGTTGTCATAAGCCCATTTATCTGCCGAAACTAACTTAATGGCCACTAGGCCGCATAACCACAAACACGTCAAATGACTGAAAGTGTCTTAAAAAGACAAAAAATTGTCGATGATGCGTCGACATGCTGTTTAGAGTTGTCATTAATGATCGTCTGCTTTAGTGTTTGATAGTTATGTTTTTAAAGGATTTTCATGTAAAACTCTACCATTGTTGTCAATTTTCACTAAACAAATGTTGGATAATGTTCTAAACCAGTGTAGGCTTATTATTATATCTTTACTTGCTTTGGCATATTTAGATCGATAAATTTATTATGATATATTTAGAGACATCAAAGAGTTAAGATCACTCATAAAGTTTGAGGATCAAAACCTATAAACTTAATATTTTGAAGGATCTATAAAGATGATGGATGTCAAATATTTTACATATCATGTTGCAGTGTGCAATCTGTGTTAGGTATTTGATCACCTTTCTTATTTATTTTCTTCTTCGTTGAAGTTAGGTGTTTAAAATAATGTGGAAAACAATCAAATTACTTTTTATATAATTGATTAGTGCTATGGGGGTGTTTGGAGAGCTGGTATCTGAGAGCTCAGATAGAATATTGGGTTAACTTTGGATCAACTATTGTTACCGAGTAAATTTTATTGTTGTATAGTGTATCCATGGTTATACAGTTGTAATGTGTAGTTGTTGTTCTATCCGTTCTATCCTAACTACCGAGATCTTATTATGTGTATACAGTTGTGCTCTTTTATTGCTATGAAATAGCAAAAGGTCCGTCCATGTCACTTTATTCTTAGTCGTGTTTGACTGCACCGAAGCTCAAATCTATTGTTCGTATTGGGGAAAACAGTACTTTGCCATTTGTATAAATTTCATCTATTTGATCTTTATTATTTAAGTTAATTCTTGATGTTTTCATGTAGTATACCTGCTAACTCTTAAGAAGGAAAACAGTTTGGAGTGACTGCAGTTTCCAGCTCTCTGAAGAATGACCCTTTCTGCACTTTTGACCTCTGCAGTTTTCGGCTCTCTGTAGTTTCCGGTCCTCAGAAGAAGAGCTCTTCATGCGTGCTGGTTTAGATGGTGTTGTCTTTATTCGCCTTATTCTCTTCAGGTTACTGATTTTCACACTATACGAAGTGGAGTTTTTATAATTTATTAGTATGACATTGTAGTATTTAAATGTTAAAAAAAAAANAAAAAAAAAAAAAAAAAAAAACCAAACTCATAGTGATACAGATAAGTTTTGAACCTGTAGATGAGATTATAAGCTAATTAATGTTATTCGTTTATTGCAGTTTGAAAGTAGTTGGTTTTGTTGCGGTGCTTGGCCTTTGTGCTCTTCTACCACTCAACTATATAGGAAGTCCGATAGTTATCGATTTTTCCGACTTTACAAACACCTCTCTGGAATCATTCAGTAATATATTCGAATGTCAATTGTGGATCGAAAAAGTAAATGTTTACCATTTTTAAAAATAAATACCATAGCAGCCATTTGTTATCATTTTGTATGTAAATTTAAATGATGATTCACCAACTCTATATTAGATCATTAAATAATTATATGTTGTGTGGTATATGCATTCAAGGCCTTTGTATGCTATCTTCTTTATATCAATGGTGCGGTGTATGCATTTAAGGCCTTTGAATACTCTCTTTCGGATGACTTATTGAGGAAGTCACGATATGCAAATGTAAAGTGATATGTCTTAGAAAAGGCTTGCATACTATTATTCATCTAAGGCTAAGCCATATCAGTTCACTGTATTGGTTCAAGTTATTCCTATATGATAGTAGTATCCAAATATCCAAAATATATTGTTACAAGTTTTTTTTTTTTTTTTTTTTTTTTTTTTTTTTTTTTTTTTTTTTTTTTTTTTTTTTTTTTTTTTTTATATATATATCAAATTTAATAGTGGTAAATACCGTAAGATTAAATACATACTTATCAAAAAATACTATTGTTTTAGACTTAATATAGTAACAACTATAAGTACATGTTACATTTGAATAACTTTTCCATTTATGCCAAGTTTTATTAAACAACATAGGGTAAGGATCCAGTGAGAAGAAAACTTATAATGAGAAGGATGAGAAATAAATATAACCACGTATTTGAGATGCTTAGAGTTGAATTAGATGCACCTCTATTTATTTAGATGCATCCCAATTAGTTTCAAAAGTAATTTTGAAGTGAAAACAATGAAAGTAGTAATTGCAACAAATTTGACCTGTAGAGGACGAAAAATACATAGTATTTTTCTAACTTGCAAAAATGCATCTAATATATGTATATGCATCTAATTTTTAGCTAGAAAATATATTAGGGTGCATCTAAAAGATCAGTGATGCATCAAATTCATGTCGATGCATCTCTAATATGTGGTTATAGTTATTTCTCATCCTTCTCATTTTAAGAGTTCTTCTCATTTGATCCTAAGTCAAACAACATATCATTAAATTGTAAATATCTTAAATATATATAAATAATATATCAAAACTAGCCCGCTCATCGGGCGGGTTGTTAATCTAGTCAATCATATAAATTAGACATGATAATTAATGCCTTATATATGTTATCTTCCAAACACACTCTTGATGTATGATTAGCAACTCAGGGGGTGTTTCTTTTTTACTTAATGGGGAGGGATAGTGAGACCTATCAATTTAATAGTATTAGATTTTTAAATGGGATCCACAATTTTTGTTAGTTGGTCTAGATCCACAAGCCAAAATATATGAGACTCTCCCCATTAAGTGGCTTAAATAGAAGTGGGTCCCATATGAGACCCATACTTCTCTTAGCTAACAAATAAAAAGAAACAACCTCTCACTTAAATATATAAAACTTGTGCATGAGAAATATCAAGGATATATGGGAGGTACAAAAACGGCCCACCACTTCCGTACACGTGTCGAGAAACGCGGTTTACATTATTTCCGTTAACCAAAACAGCCCACCACGTCCGTACACGTGTCGATGAATTACAGTTTACATTCTTTCGGTTAGTTGTTTCAAACGTGGCCCAATGTGAATCGTACAAATGTCTACTGGAAAACACAGAATCATGCAAACAGAAGAGTACTTTTGTTGCCATTGGTTAATGTCCTTGTCATCTTCAACCGGCCGGCACCGCCCACTTGCATTCTTTAGATCTTTTCCTACTTGTAGCCAATGTGCATTACATGCATATTTTAAGTTTTAAGCATTAGTCCATTTTGTTACGTATGTTGATTGTCTTTGGAAACACTTAAGGCTGGGCACAGTGGTGACCCATATTATCATCTTTCTAGTTGTCACCTCAACTTTCTCTCTCCTATACCCATATTCATCTCTCTCTCCATAGTAGTGACACATATTTTTTTTTTTTTATACACAAACAGTCAAAAATTACAAACGGTCAAATAAATATCTTGTAAATTGGAATTTTGTGGTGTTGTGTGTGTTTCAATATGGGTCGTGGATACAACCGATAGACAAAATATATGGCCGGCGACCGATATTCGAACAAAGCCTCACAGTGGCCAAAACCGATGTCAATATCGGTTGTCATGCTTGCTCGACCGATAATTTCCGTGCCACTGTGAGAAGCCTAAGTTTATTGGATCGGAGCTTGTATGATGAGTAATGAATTAGAGTTTTTAGACATGCACAAACGAATGTTATTATCACACGAGGTTACCTTCTTATATGCGATGTGAGCCATTACAAATATAGGGGATGATTTAGTGGTGCAGACTACCCAACGTTTTATTTTAATTGTGCGCGTGAGAGTCTTGTGGTGTTTACTTGTGTTTAAGTATGTATGATTGTGCGGGTGATTAATAAATGAGTTTTGTGATGAAAGCTGATACTGATGTGACGATAATGTGACAAACGACGATACTAGCACCACACCATATGTTACTACGACCGGTCTTAAAATAGTAGCTATATAACTCTCTCTCTTTTTCAAATATGACTGCATTTTCTATCTCCGTTTATTGTTACGCAATTGTTTACTTAAATTTTGATCAATCAAAAATAATTTTGAAAAATATAAATAACATGTGTATAGTTTAATGAATGCAATTTTTTAAGACTGTATATTTGAGGACTTAACATTTACATTGTATTCTCAAGTTGAGTAAAATGGAAGAAAGAAAGTGAAAGTTATTTTAGTTGTGTTTTCAGTTTTTCTTAAGAATTAAAGTGAGTGAAAGTGGTGATATTTTAGTTATAAAACTTTCACTTTACGTACTATCTCTTTCTTTCATTTTCTTTCTTCTTTTTTTCTTTCTTAAGAACACAGCGTTACTCTATCTTGGAAGACAATAAATATCTGGTGCGTTGTATATACACATGATTGATTTTTTAATAATAGTAAAAGTTTTTATTGAGATGTATATATATTTTTTTTTGAACATAATTGAGATGTATATGAATTTAGGTATTAAAGCATCTAGTATGTCACATTTGGTATTGATAATGCATTGGTGTCATATAGTTTTTCCTTTCAAACCAACTTATATTTCCTACACCAAACCTATAGCGACGTCAATGTCGTCCAAAAGGTTTGACAGATGAATTCGAGCTCGGTGGAAAATCATACGTCGACCAAACCAAAAAATTCGTTTGTCGTGAAACTCTAACGACTACATATCGCCACTAATGATAATACTCAAAGTCAAAAATTTAATATGGTCTTCTTTGTGTCTAGTGAACTTTTAGCAATGATCTAGCGACGACATGTTGTCGCTAAAGGTTTTGATCAAAGATGGGGCTAAGGAACTAATTTTTTTATAGCGACGACATACGTAGTCACTAAAGATCCCCGTCATGAGAAGTGGAAATTGGTGTAGCGACTTGCATACCCTCTAACGTGGAAAAAGTATCCATGTACATAAGAGTGGAATGGCTAAGACATTGCTTCGTATCTAGTAAAAAGGAAAAGAAATACCGTAGAAAAATGGATAAGTTACGAAATTAATTAATTCACATACTCACATTGTCTATTGCACACTTCAATTTATGCATAACCAGTTGTACTTTATTTATAACATATTTTAATTACTTACATACTGATGTGTACAAATAAAAATTAGAGTGTAAATGTCCTCCCAATAAGTTATGGCAGTTTGAAGAACAATTGTCCAAGACCATCTGTAATGGATGGTCGTGTGTGCTTGGTCACTTCAAGGAAGACGCATCTCCCCTTGTTACACCCTCTCCAGTGAACGCATCCAACCATGGTTTTTTGCAAGGGCTCAGTTGTATACTCGATCGAGTCCTGTGAGTATGTTATGTGTGTTGGTGTTTTTGTTAAATATTTTTTGTGGGGTATATCTATTTAAATGAAGTATGCTTTTTGTGGTGACCGTAATCGCTTTTTTACACTAAATTGATTATGAAAAATATTGTAGAGAGAAAATTGAGTTGACAGTGATTACTGCGATAATTTGTACTCACCATTACACTTAGTCTAATGACTTTTTTTTTTTTTTTTTTTTTTTTTTTTTTTTTTTTTTTTTTTTTTTTTTTTTTTTTTTTTTTTTTTTTTTTTTTTTTTTTTTTTTTTNTGACTTCCGACTCTTTGAATTTTCGACTACCATCCAAAATGTCATTATTCACCACTTGTCTTCTCTAAAATCCTAGAGCAAAACAAGAAATTATTGGTGCCTGTCTACCACTTATCCACTCTACCAAATTCCAAATTTCATTAAAGACAACCCAAAAGTTAAAAAACAAATTTTGATACAGTAATAATCACTATTATTCCATTTTGCAAATAGATACACTTCTATAATTATTCATCATGAGCGGCAGTGAGAATATTTTGACCTTTTGTCATACATCTTTATAGTCGACTTTAATTCCTATTTACGGTAAGGGTGCGTTTTGTATATGGGGATGACTATGAAGGAATAAGTTTGAATCCACTACAATAATAGAAATGAGGGCTCGTTTGATTGGGGGTGTCAGATTTGGATTCTAGTATGAGACATAATAAATAATGTTTGGTGGATTAAGTAATCCTTTCAACCTATGCAGCCCACTAATTTTTCATTCCACTCTAATAAGGTAGGTTTTATACAAAACCCGTGGGGCTCACTATACATCTCTCACATTACATTATTTTCTATTTTTTATTACAATATTATATTTAAATGCAATTTAATTATTATATCAAATAAAATATACGGAGTATTTTCTCTCTTTTAAATTTCATTCCCCACAAAAATCCTAATCCTAATTCTAAACTCATCTACAAACCAAACGGGGCCTGAAACCCCGATATATGTCATACACCATTCTATAGTACATAACCTCATTTACAAATGATGATTTATTTGATACCAAACTCCAATGCATTAAACCAAACATGTTTGTATGAAATCATGTCTAACTTCATATCAATTCACATTCCAATAGACCCATACTCATAGTGATTCTTGTATGCAAACAAAACACACCCTAAATATGAATATGAGTATTGCCTTTCAAAAAATATTCATAAGATATATTTCTAGTTTGCATGTATAAAACTATTTACATATAATTTTGAGTATAATCGCGTGTTGTGATAAAAATATTTATAGGTTAATTATGTTACTTTTAGCGTCTAGTTGTTTTTCTCACAACTAAGAGCAAACGGTATGGTGACTACAAAGGGCGCGTTAAAGGGTGCGTTATCCTATCGTTGGCCTGTGTTAACTGCACGTTAACGTGCCAAGTTAACCCACTCACGCAGCGTTAAAGGGGGAGGTTTTTGGTGAGTTAAGCTTTAACTCATAAAGTTATTATACCGCCCCCAAGTTAATCTTTAACTCGGTTTTTTTTGTTTAATTATGATAAAAATGGGGCTCAAAATGTTGAGTTAAACTTTAACTCAAAAATGTTAACATACCG
>LBNU01012545.1:442701-459471 GCA_014162995.1 Artemisia annua
AAACACCCTAATTGCATTTATAACATAACCCAATAGGTGTAATTCAACTTTTCTTTTGTATTTTTATATTTATGTACCTCTTTAGCTTCTAGTTATTCAAAACTCAAAAGAACCAAAACATAGGGTCTTTAACCATCTATCATTTTGATTACATTTTACAATCAAAAGTTGGTTTCCTTATCAGTAACTTTTCCTTGACACTTAAAGTTTTGGAATACAAATTATATAAGCACTCATTTTTAGCATTTTTAAGCGATACAACTCTTCTTTATGACAAATACTGGTGCCAGAATTGCGTCCATCCAACTCTTTTTTACTAAAAAAAAATCAACTCAAACTACATTGACCCGTTTCGTTCATAATAGAAGCTAATAGACCTATAAACATTTGTTCATCCAAACATTTGTTACAGGTCTTACTTCATTATAAGGTGTCGTAACTTGTGGTTTTATATTAGGTGTAATTGGCACATCCTGTGTATACTTTGAGTTGATATTAAATGATTAAAATTTAAATTAAAATTCAGAATGTCTACATAACTTACCATTTCTTGAAGGTGTAAGTAAGATATCATTTTGTGCAGATTCTGACACTGAAATATGATGTGGAATGTGGAGTGGTTCCTAGATACAGGTGCTTATTCTCATTATTATTAAATATTCATCTAAAAAGATACAATACAGTTAAACATACTATTTTTTTTTATAAGAAGGCAAAGAGATAATTATGATAATGTAATAGTAAGACAATGAAATAAATTACCAAGGCTTTTTTGTTTGAACTTCAGTTTTATAGTCTACATCTTCTATTTCTTAAGAACATGATTGAGTGACTTGTTGCTACCACTTGCTATAATGGCACAACCATACTTTATGGGATTTTCCAAATCTTTACGAAGCTCGATGTTCCTTTCTATATTCAATGTATTATTTAACGAATTCCCGGTTTCCAGTGCAATGCCGACCTTTGGCTTATCCTTAACTATGTTGTCCATTTTGTATCAGAAACACACAAAGCTCCTACGATATATAACCACAATGACTTACAATGAGAATGAATCACTTCTTATAAACACATACATGGGTTAAGATAATACACTCGATGTAACCATCTCTAAAGTAAAAACAAAATTCCGAATTTAAACTTCAAACTACAAATGAAATAACAATAATGCACAACGAACAATGTAGGTATTCTAATAAAAAAAGAACCATGTTCTCCAGTAGAGTTATGATCATTCTATAAATACCATTATGATCTAAGTTGTTAAAGGCCAAGAGATCAATATTACAGGATTCACAACTAATATCATATCTTCAAATGAACCATCAAGGATTAAGAATTAAGATGAAACCTTATATGAAGTGTATGCATAATAAAATTTTCATTTACCCCACTTGATGATGCAATTTGCTTTAAAGCGGAACAGTTTAATTTAGTCCAATCCAGGTGAATTACGAAGTTTTAGCCATAATAAGTGGCATATATGTGAATAAACTCAACTGTAATGGGCTGAAACTTGTAACAATCCTAATGTGTTCTCAAGAAAATGCTTGCGTATGAACTTGTTACAAAGACTGATACTAATACAAAAGAAGAGTGGTTACCTTCTGGTACTTGATGTTTTTTCCTTAGTCGAAATAAGAAAGATGACCACATTAGCTTTTTGGCACCATCTAAGTTTGTTTATTTTCTGCTCGATCTCCAAACTCTTAAAATACTCACATCTACGCAATAAACAACATGAAAGAAATGGAAAATTATGAATTTAACAAAATCCCAGGTTCATGGCTCTAGAACACTGTTTTATAGCGGTACTTCAAATGCCTACATGCTACGCAATTAAAAACGCACCAAATAACTTTAATTGATTAGATTTAAAGTTGCTACGCAATTAAAAACACACCAAGTAACTTTAAAAACGCACCAAATAACTTATCAGGACATACTGCTGTTTGGCTATAGCTAATGTATTTGTTCACATGACTCTTCAGTTCATCAAGCTTCCTGCAATAATAGAATATAAATTTCAAGATTAACCACAATTCACAAAACTATGGTTGAGAAGACAACAGGTTATTTAATCAAACTCGAGATGGCGCACCTAATTTCTTCTACCTCTTTTGTGGATTAGTCATCTTGCATTACAAAAACCTTAGCTTATAAGTTTGAGTAGTAACATAAAACCTACAATAGTCACATGTTGCCATTGCTTTTGTTTGCATCCGGGGACTGCAAACCAAACAGACAACGAAACCAATGAGAGTACAAACACAAATCATCTCAAATACAACAGTTGTAAGTTGTTATTTACGAACTTACAATGAGTCAAAAGAGTTACCATTATTTTGTCTTTGTTCAAGAGTATTTAAAAGAACAGTATTGGAAAATACCAGGTTTACCAAACATTTGGTGCATCTATAAAAGTCACATGAAAGACCTATAAATCTCAGATCAAAACCCAATAGTTAACATGTATTTGTAGGTTTTCTTAAGCCATTATCTTTCCTTTTCTCAACTAAATAGCAATTGATGAAAATATCCATTGAAAGAATTACCTCATTGTTGAACAATGAAGCCTTCGACCATTTAGTGCCGACATAACGTTGATTACGCCCTATTCAGTCTGTGATGTTATGAATGCATGGATTGATCTCTACGCTGGACAAATGCAACAATATTATATAATTAAAGCCCAAAATAAGCATAATTTACATCACCGATTACTTACCGGCTGTTTCTATCTGCTTTTCCATCTCATCCTGACATCCAGAAAAACAAATGAGCAAAAGATATAAGATATTGACTTTGAACAACCGATTCCTCTTTTGTTAAATCCTTTAGCTTAACCCAATGGAACCGTTAAAAGTAAATATATATTAACAACCGTACTTTGAAGCTTTAGGTATTCTACATAATCCAAATATCAAAACTAAATACCATTGATTTACCTAAAAATTCACCATTCCTGGAAATGCTCCATCATAGACGGACGACCGCAATCCATCACAAAATTTGCTATCTCAATATGCCCTCTTTAAATCACTCACAAACCTTTGATTTTCGATCTTCAAATTCCGGCACAAACATGTATCACAGAAAACATGACACCAATCATATTCATAATCAATGGAAAATTCAAGTACCAATTTTACACATCAAACTAAAAAAAAGGAAGATAAATTAAAACATACAAATGTATATGTATCAGGCGATTGAATTAAACCTCCATAATCAAAAGAGAAAATTATTACGCAAATATNGTGATGTTATGAATGCATGGATTGATCTCTACGCTGGACAAATGCAACAATATTATATAATTAAAGCCCAAAATAAGCATAATTTACATCACCGATTACTTACCGGCTGTTTCTATCTGCTTTTCCATCTCATCCTGACATCCAGAAAAACAAATGAGCAAAAGATATAAGATATTGACTTTGAACAACCGATTCCTCTTTTGTTAAATCCTTTAGCTTAACCCAATGGAACCGTTAAAAGTAAATATATATTAACAACCGTACTTTGAAGCTTTAGGTATTCTACATAATCCAAATATCAAAACTAAATACCATTGATTTACCTAAAAATTCACCATTCCTGGAAATGCTCCATCATAGACGGACGACCGCAATCCATCACAAAATTTGCTATCTCAATATGCCCTCTTTAAATCACTCACAAACCTTTGATTTTCGATCTTCAAATTCCGGCACAAACATGTATCACAGAAAACATGACACCAATCATATTCATAATCAATGGAAAATTCAAGTACCAATTTTACACATCAAACTAAAAAAAAGGAAGATAAATTAAAACATACAAATGTATATGTATCAGGCAATTGAATTAAACCTCCATAATCAAAAAAGAAAATTATTACGCAAATATCAAGGAATAATTTTTTAAGAAAAAGTTGTACCACTGAATCTGAATGGAGACTTTAAGATAGGGTTTAGAACAAAAAAAATATTAGAACAATCGAATCACATGCATCAAAATTAATTGGCACAAAATTAAATTGAAAAAACTAATAGAAACCTTATACATATCACAAATGCTACAAACAAATAAAAAAAACATATTGTAATTCAATCACAAATGTTGTATTATGTGATTTAAATCTAAACCCTAAATAAGAAGACTATGAAGATGATGAATCAACTAACATCCGACACAAAAATAGATCAAAAAAATCAAATTCATTACCTGTTTTATATAATTTGATGAACCCAAAAAAGCAAATTGTGGGATGATCGGAGAAGGATTTCGTTTTGATTTTTGAACCGCGGAATGTTTTGAGCATTTGTGATATTCGGTTACAAAGGATTTGAATGATTTAATTACTTTACAAAACTTGTAGCATTGAATGTGGGATAGCAGTTTTGATGAAGCGTATTGAAGAATGGTTTATCGTGCTTAGAGGTGTTGTACCAAGAAGGAGCATTAATTATTTTTCGACCAATCATATCGCAGACACATCAGCGCATTAATGATTTATCGTGCTTAATGGGCTTGTAAATTATTCTGTTTTATTATATAAAATAGATTATATTTAAATGCAATTTAATTATTATATCAAATAAAATATACTCCCTCCGTCCCATATTAAATGTCCACTTGGACTTTTCAAAGTCTTTTTTTATAAACTTTGACTTTAAATATTTTTATGTGTATTATATAATACTTGATGCAAAATATATGAATCAATTGAGTTTTAAATGTATTTTCGTTAGATATAATTTTCATCAAGTATTATGTAACACAAACAAAACTATTTAAGGTCAAAGTTGAAGAAAAAATACTCAAAAAGTCAAAAGTGGACATTTAATATGGGACGGAGTGAGTATTTTCTCTCTTTTAAATTTCATTCCCCACAAAAATCCTAATCCTAATTCTAAACTCATCTACAAACCAAACGGGGCCTGAAACCCCGATATATGTCATACACCATTCTATAGTACATAACCTCATTTACAAATGATGATTTATTTGATACCAAACTCCAATGCATTAAACCAAACATGTTTGTATGAAATCATGTCTAACTTCATACCAATTCACATTCCAATAGACCCATACTCATAGTGATTCTTGTATGCAAACAAAACACACCCTAAATATGAATATGAGTATTGCCTTTCAAAAAATATTCATAAGATATATTTCTAGTTTGCATGTATAAAACTATTTACATATAGTTTTGAGTACAATCGCGTGTTGTGATAAAAATATTTATAGGTTAATTATGTTACTTTTAGCGTCTAGTTGTTTTTCTCACAACTAAGAGCAAACGGTATGGTGACTACAAAGGGCGCGTTAAAGGGTGCGTTATCCTATCGTTGGCCTGTGTTAACTGCACGTTAACGTGCCAAGTTAACCCACTCACGCAGCGTTAAAGGGGGAGGTTTTTGGTGAGTTAAGCTTTAACTCATAAAGTTATTATACCGCCCCCAAGTTAATCTTTAACTCGGTTTTTTTTGTTTAATTATGATAAAAATGGGGCTCAAAATGTTGAGTTAAACTTTAACTCAAAAATGGTTGAACTACCGTTTTTTTTTTTTTTTTATTTTTTTTTTTTTTTTAAGGCTGAAATGGGTTAACAGCTGATGGTCACTGACGTGACGGTGGTGCTAAAGTTAACACCGGGTTTACCCTTAACTTATGCCTCTAAGTGTACTGGCCAACGTTCATTTTTTTGGCTCAGCATCAAGCGGTATCAACCGGCATCACATTTTGCCAGAATGCTCGGCATCATAGTTCGGCAAGACATATCGGCTTGATCTTTCACCAAATCGGTGATCCAAATTCGACCGTTGTTGGGATTTATTTGTGACCGTGTTGATTGGGCGTTTCCAAAAAAAAGAAAAGAAAAAAAATCTTTTAGAATACTCACCATTTTTGGCATTTTATTTTCACATCTACACATATTATAATTTCAAAATCAACATACAATCTACGATCCTGTACTATGTCATCATCTTCTTCATCTTCTTCATTTTCAAACGAGATAATATCCCACGATTCATTCCGAACGAATCCGGTCAGTACAATCGAAACACGGTTTTTAGGCGATTACGAGCTCGTGAACGACACCGGCACAAGCCTCTACCTTCATCCGTGGTTATGTCAAAACTTTTCTATAATAAAGCTTTAGAAAATCTAATGATGACTATTTCGTTGAACAACCAAAGTTTAACGAAAGTTTTTTGGAACGTTTTCGTATGAGTAAAAACGTGTTTTTAAAAATTGTTGTGACAATTGGAAGCCCAATTTCAAATGGTTTCAAGAGGCGGTTGAAAAGACGCGTTTTTTTGGGAAAAACAAGTTTCACGCCGTTACATAATTGCCTCGGCAATAACGGCAACTAGAACGGGGTGAACCTCCGGATAGATTTGATGACTTGTTGAACATGGCACGAAGCAACTCAGGTTATTATTATATTTTTTGTATATATATTTTTTTCGTTATTATATTTTTTTTTCTTATTATACTTTTTTTTATCTTATTCTTTTTAAATTGTTTTTTGGTACAGAAAATTATTTCGTTGATTGTTTGTTTTATATTAAAAGTTGTTGTGTTTTCTAGGTGAATGTTCTTGGACAAATTTTTGCGATGCGATCTATAAAGTTTATGTCGAGAGTTCTTACGTAGGCGACAACCCATGACATTGCACGGGTTTTCGAGATACATGAAGGAAAAACATTCACATTCCTGGATGCTGCGTAGCACTTGATTGTCACATCCTCACTTGGCGAAATTGTCCTAAATATTTAAAATGCCAATATAAGAGAGGTGATCACCCATACCCGACTATTATGCTTGAAGCGACGGCTTCATATGATTTGTGGATTTGGCATTCGTTTTTTGGTCCGCCCGGTTCAAACAACGATATCAATGTTTTGAATCAGTCTCCATTATATGTTACCAAGCGAAATGGTACATCGCCAAACAGTTCATTTTATTTACGTGGACGACTTTACAAACGTGGATATTATCTTGCCGATGGAATCTATCCTAGGTATTCAACACTTGTTAAAGCATATTCGTATCCCACTGACCCGAAGGAAAAGAAATTCAAGAAGCTACAAGAGTCTGCAAGAAAAGATGTCGAGCGAGCTTTTGGTCGTTTGAAGGCAAAATGGTTTATTCTGCAACGTCCTCTACGAGCTATGACCGTCGCAAAGATTCGACAAATCGTTTATATGTGTATTATATTGGGAAATATGATTTTAAAATACGAAGGTGTGGCCATATCACCGGTTCATATAATGGACCAGCCGGTCACGCCAGTTTATGACGATAGTGTGCTAGAAGAGTTACTCGACGAAGATATTTATAACCGTCTTCAATATGATCTTACGGAGCACATAGCGGCGCAAGACTTACCATACCTTGATGACTAGTCATTTCCTATTTTTAATTTTTTTTGTTTTTATTTTCCTAAGTATTATGTAACTTTTATTTGAATTATTAATGAAATTTGATGTTTTTAATTAAATTGATTAAATATAATTATGAGTTAAAAAAATTAAAGAAAAAAACCAAAAAAAAAAAAAAGTTTAGGCATGCTTAGGCATGACATTGCCACTAAAAATAAATGGTTAGGCATGATTAAGCATGAAACTAGTTGGATTCATTCTATTAGCTAATTACAATTTAGTTTGAGACATGGTTAGGCAACATTGCCACCACCCTAAGTTTTGATCGAGATTTTTTATCTGTCGAGTCCCGAGTATATTTCATTCTTTGAATATGTCAAATCGAGTTGACACGTGTAGCAAAAAGGACGGTCAGTGTGCCCATTTGACATTCTAGCTAGTTTAGAGTTTCAATTCGTTAATCATTTCAAAATGTTGACATTGCCTATTTTAATCGTTGACATTATATACAATAAATCTTGTGATTATATACTTGTGAATAACCAACAAAACTAGTTTTCTATGACTAAACGGTAGGTGAAAAAGTCGAAAATCTTTGCAATTCACGTGTCACTTCAATAAGGCCTTTGTTTTATGAGTTAATTACACGAAAATATATTTAACTTTCATTTTTTATAGTTTTGTGTGGCCATTTTTCTTAAAAAAAAACCAATACTCTTAAATTCGTGCATTTGATGACCTATAAACCTGCTATCGTTTTTGTGTTACCGGTTTTTTCCAAGTTGCATAAAAATATATATTTTTTAATAATTCAAAACAAGCACCCCCTAACGACCAACACTTCTGACTCATCCCAACGCCGCCACAACTCATTTATGAATTATAAAAGAAATGCCTGCGATATATTACTACTAAGTACTAAATTTAGTTGCTAGAAAAGAATAAAACACAAGTACAGTCGATATGTTACTACTAACCCTTCTTATTGGGTTTTGAGAAATGTTTGTGATTAAGATATGTGATTTATTACAACATCTGAATTATGCTTTTTACGAAAACCTTTAGAGGGAGTGCCGACAACGGCATCAGTTTCATTTGACGGACGACATAAGGTGAGGAAGGGAGATGAAGACCCAACAAGAATAGATCCAAGCAGATATTTTAATCTATGTTTTGATTTTGAGTTAGGAGTGTGTTTGAATTTAGATGAGACTTAAATTTGGTCTGATTTTGTTAAGTGTTTGTGAAATGACAGGTTTAGATTCTTAGGTTTTGTTTTGGTGACTTAAAAAGATTTGTTAGTTGGTAACATGTAGTCAAGATACATTAGTGCAAATCAAGGGTTAGTGGAGATGATGGTGTTGGCTAAGGTATGGTGCTAATGACGACGACTTGGATGAAAAGAAATGATGGAGGTTGTTGTGGTAGATGCTGGTTTATGTATGCATAGTATAACATAAACTTATGTTGGCAATTATTTATGAAATCATAAGATTACACATAACAACACGAGACTCCTAAATTATGTATAATTAAGTCGTGAATTATTAAATAAGAGGTTAAATGAGCTATTTTCTCATTTTATTGTTTTTTTTACCTTTTCATCTGTTTTCATACGTTTTCGGACGCTTTCACACGTTTTCATACGTTTTCGTCCGCTTTCATACTTTTTCGTCCGTTTTCGTTCGTTTTCATACGTTTTTTCCGTTTTTATACATTTTTGTCTATTTTTATACATTATCTCCATTTTCTTACGTTTTTGTCCGTTTTCATACGTTTTCGTCCATTTTCATAAGTTTTTATCCGTTTTCATACGTTTTTTTTTTCTGTTTTCATACGTTTTTCCATCCTTTTTCATACGTTTTCGTCCGTTTTAGTACGTTTTCTTCAGTTATTGTTCGTTTTTATATGTTTCCGTCAATTTTCATATGTTTTCGTCCGTTTTCGGCGGTTTTTAGATGTTTTTATACGTTTTCATCCGTTTTTTCTGTGTTCATATGTTTTCGTGCATTTGTTTTCGTCCATTTTCATCATTTTCGTCCGTTTTCATACATATTCGTCCGTTTTCGTACATTTTCGTCCGTTTTCATCCGTGTTCATATGTTTACGTCCGTTTTTATACGTTTTCGTATGTTTTATACGTTTTCGGCCATTTCAGATGTTTTCATACATTTTCGTCCGTTTTCATACATTTTCGGCCGTTTCAAACATCATATACGTTTTCGTCTATTTTCATATGCTTTCATACGTTATCGTTCGTTTACAGCCATTTCCTAGTTTTTCATAAGTTTTCCTCCATTTTCATATGTTTCCGTCCGTTTTCATAAGTTTTTATAAGTATTCATGCGTTTTATATGTTTTCTTATGTTTTATACATTTTCGTCTGTTTTCATATATTTTCATCCATTTTCCTACGTTATTGTACATTTTTTTTTCTTTTTGTTTTCATCCGTTTTCGTACAAAAACATATGAGAAAATTGAAAAACGTATGAAAATCTAGAAAAACGTATGAAAACGTACAAAAATATATGAAAACGTATGAAAACATACAAAAAAAATATAAAAATTGATAAACTCGTACAAAAGGTACAAACCAAAAAAAAAAAAAAAAAAATTTTGGCGAACTAAAGCCAAGCTTAACCAGTGGGTATCAAATTGTCACTTGTGATATTTTAAGTTTATGATAGTGTAATTTTGCTTACTAGTTAAGCTGTTTAGTTTAATTTTGCTCTGAACTACATTGGATTGATGTGTTTTGCTTATGTGATTGCTTCATATTAAAGCTGTATCAGTTGTGATATTTTAAGTTAATGATAATTTACAATGCTTATTAGTTAAACTACATTATATGACGTGTCTAATATCATTTGTGATATTTCATAAAAATCGTTAATGTCTAATATCACCCGCGATATTTCATAAACAAACAAGTATGTTTATTAACCTTTAATATCACAAAAGATATTTCATTGCTATGTATATTCTTTTTATATATTATCACCTATGTGTTTTTTAATATTTTTATATTTTTCAGGTAAAAGATGGATTTTGTTTATTAGACATTTAACTATGTTTATGAAATATCATAAGTGATATTAGACGTTAACTATGCTTTTTATTCATTTTGATATTTGTAAGTGACCCTTATTTATCTCTTGTAATATAACACTGTAAGGAAGATGAGACTATTTAAATTGTCATTCTTAGTTACTTAAGAGTAATAACTCATGTGATAAACCAATATAATGTGATACTAATTCTGTTATTCTAACTTATTAATAATATTTCATGTGAAAAATCTATATAATGTGACAGTAATTCTTTTATTCTACATATGAGTAATATCTCAGGTGAAAAAGCAATAAAATGACCAAAAAGTAGACACTATGCATGTATGGTTATATATATTCAAATAACTCAAAAGCATCTAAATCTGCATCATTGTGTACAACAGTAAATATCAAATATCACTTGTGATATTTCATAAACGTAGTAAATGTCTAATATCAATTTGTGATATTTCAAAAATAAAAACCATCTTGTAAATGAAAAATATAAAAATATTGAAAAGACATATGAAATATCACAAGATGAAACATCGTATGAAAACGTATGAAAAATATGAAAGCAGACGAAACATCGTATGAAAATAGACAAAAACGTATGGAAACGAATGAAAACATACGAAAACGTATGAAAACGGACGAAAATGGTCGAAAACCTATGAAAGTGGATGAAAACGGAAAAAAAGTATGAAACTGGGCGAAAACGTATGAAAACGGACGAAAATGTAGGAATACGCTTGAAAACAGCGAAAACGTATGAAAACGGATGAAAATATATGAAAACCGATGAAAACTTATGAAAACAAACGAAAACGTATGAAAATGGACGAAAACATATGAAAACGGACGAAAAAGTATGGAAACAGACAAAAACGTATGAAAACGGATGAAAACGTATAAAAGCGGACGAAACGTATGAAAACGACGAAAAGGTATGAAATCGGACGAAAACGTAAGAAAAAGGACGAATACGTATAAAAACATGAAAATATTTTTATTGTGGGATAGTTATTTGCTGTTCTAAAAAAAATGTTTATGAGTGAATAAATAAGAAAACAAAAAAAATGATAATAAAGATAAGAAAAAAAAAGAAAAACAAAATAGGTTTAACCAATTAAATCTTAGAATAAATCCTCACATTAGCTTAAATTAAATGAATGATAAAGGTGTGTCCCTCAATATGTAGCAAAATAATGGTATGCAAAATAATTCACCAGATATTAAAAACATATCTTTTATTGCATGATGATATGTCTCCCAAATAATTGGAGGTGTATAGTATAATAAGCGTGGAAGAAGCTAGGAAGAAGTATTTTTAATCTATTACACACATTTTTTGAATATATAATTTTTAAAAAATTTCACAATTAAAATATAGAATAAATTACATGGATCGTCCTTGTGGTTGTCTAAAATTGCATCTACCATTCTTGAGAGTTTCACATTTCATTGTATATTAGTCATTTTGCAAGCCGTTGACTGGTCAACGGACACAAATTGCATGCAAACATCAACATTAATGGCATAAGTTACAATTTTATCTTTGTTGTGGCTAAAAGTGCAATTTGGACTATACTTAGGGACATTTTTTGCAGTTTACCCAAACCAAAAACATATATTGGGCCTTGATAAAGGTAAACATTTAAACACATCTATCTAAAAACCCAACAGAAATTCATATCNGGGATAGTTATTTGCTGTTCTAAAAAAAATGTTTATGAGTGAATAAATAAGAAAACAAAAAAAAATGATAATAAAGATAAGAAAAAAAAAAGAAAAAGAAAATAGGTTTAACCAATTAAATCTTAGAATAAATCCTCACGTTAGCTTAAATTAAATGAATGATAAAGGTGTGTCCCTCAATATGTAGCAAAATAATGGTATGCAAAATAATTCACCAGATATTAAAAACATATCTTTTATTGCATGATGATATGTCTCCCAAATAATTGGAGGTGTATAGTATAATAAGCGTGGAAGAAGCTAGGAAGAAGTATTTTTAATCTATTTCACACATTTTTTGAATATATAATTTTTAAAAAATTTCACAATTAAAATATAGAATAAATTACATGGATCGTCCTTGTGGTTGTCTAAAATTGCATCCACCATTCTTGAGAGTTTCACATTTCATTGTATATTAGTCATTTTGCAAGCCGTTGACTGGTCAAGGGACACAAATTGCATGCAAACATCAACATTAATGGCATAAGTTACAATTTTATCTTTGTTGTGGCTAAAATTGCAATTTGGACTATACTTAGGGACATTTTTTGCAGTTTACCCAAACCAAAAACATATATTGGGCCTTGATAAAGGTAAACATTTAAACACATCTATCTAAAAACCCAACAGAAATTCATATCTAACTATATATAAAGAATGAGTTGCAAGTTGAGCATTAATTGAGCATGTGAATTTATGGTTTGAGCTTGGCAACTCTATTATGATTTAAGCTAATGAATTATGTACATGCCGAGCTTATTTTGAGCTTTTAAAGTAAATGTTAGAATTAATGGCATAAGCTTAAATGTAAGCATTCTAATGCGTTATTGATGCAAGACCTTTCATGTTTCCATGATGCAAGACCTTTCATGTTTCATCTACTCACCATTCAATGTGTATACTCATCTACCATGTAGATTGGTTCCTATAAATTAACAATCTGTCCAAAATTCCTCTCACAACCACAACCCGTAACTCTCTCAAACAACACCATATCGTATCCTAAATCTCAAAACTACTCACGTCAACACAACCTTAAACCGATCCACGTCATGTTACATGGTCAACCAAACACAAACCACAACAACCTTTCCTCGCGTAGCAAAGACTCAAAACACATCATAAACAAAGAACAAAAGATTTCAGATTTCTCTCCCTCACCTTCTCTCCCCAACTCACATCAATCTAAAACAACAAACAAATACGAAATGAATTGAAATGAAATCTCATATAGATTCAATTTTTTAAAAATCTTTTAAAGATTTTTCCAATTGAATCATCATCATCATCGATCTATGTAGAGGTATACCTTCTTTTATATTCGAACCAAATAAGAAAAGAAATATAACAAAATTGTTATTTTCTTTCTTCCATTCGTATTGACAACACCAATAACATAAACAAATCACAACAACCTACCCGTGACACCTCAAGGATCGTGATGCTTTCAAAATGATTTCTTGATTCGGTGTGAGTGACTAACGAAGACATAGATTTCAAGAACGGTTGTGTTTATGTTAAATTTATTGTGATTCGGATTTGATTTAGTCAAAGGAAACTGAGATAAGAAGTGTTTTAGTGATGTTTATAATCGGTTTGACTAATGCCCTGAGTTTTTTAGATCAGATCTATTTTGTGTTGGGAGAGGAAAAGTTTGTGATGGGGGCGGATGCTTTGTGAAGTGTGTGTTTAGGGTTAGGGTAAAATAATAAGTGTGTTAGTTATTATAACCGGGTAGTACATGTCTATTGGATCAGGCTTCTTATTATTCATATACACCCTCTGCACTATCCAAACATTACAGTATAAATTTAAAAAAAAATTCACTACCTTTTTCTATCTGAGATTAAAATAATTATGAATCAAAGAAGTGGTGATGAAAGGACTATTTTTACTCCGTGTTTCAAGTATCTTGCTAAGGACTAGATTAAAGCGCATTATACTACTATTCACTCAGTACTCATGTATTTGCAAGTTTTGGCACATGGTGATTTGGTGTACAGAGGAGTATCATTTTCTTAATGGGTTTACTTCAACAAATTGTTCATGATCACCTATTTTTTGTACCAACTTCCCTTGATTATTGACCCATTTATAAGAGATTTTCCAATAAGTATTAAAAAATTTAATCTTAATTGATGAACCTTTAGTGTATGGTACGTTTAGAGGTTAGCTGAGAGAACAAAATCATTCATTTTGTTGACCATCAAGGTTTAATTACTACAACATGTCTCATTTGTTAGTCGGCATGTGTGTCCCTTCCATGATGATGTATTGAGTTTATAACTGTATCATATCATTCAAATTTGTTACAATAAATGATTCTTTTTGTAAAAGTTGTAAATATAGCTAAAGCATACGATCAGTATTGATACAAGTAGAGTTGGAGTAGATGGATTGGGATATAGAGACAAGTTTGTATGCTATGTGAAAAATATAAAAGAATTTATATTTGTAACATTTGTTGTCACTTTTTCATACAGATTAAAAAAGAAAACTACTAAAGGGGTGTTGGGCATTGCTTAGAGTATGGGCTTCTATGGTGACCGTTTATGATCTTTTTTCGTAAGTTGTATGTGGTCTTTATAACCGAACGACAAAGAAACATTTGTAATAAAAAAAATAAAAAAAAAATAAAAAGCTCCCTACAAACGTACGATGTCTATTAATTTAATAACAACGTAAACAAACGAAATCTCATACTTTCGTTGACAAACATCCCGCCGCAAAGCGCGGTCTTAAAAACCACCATTAGATTCATGTGCTTTGCAGAAAGGGAACTCAGTTTAGAAGGAAAACATATCCTTATTCGCCGATGCAAATAGGTATGATGGCATTTATATTGGTATTGTCTATTGATGTAAGGACTCTTTGTTTTAAGGATGTTCTTGCTTTTTCCGGTAATCTGATTAATTTTTNTTTAATAACAACGTAAACAAACGAAATCTCATACTTTCGTTGACAAACATCCCGCCGCAAAGCGCGGTCTTAAAAACCACCATTAGATTCATGTGCTTTGCAGAAAGGGAACTCAGTTTAGAAGGAAAACATATCCTTATTCGCCGATGCAAATAGGTATGATGGCATTTATATTGGTATTGTCTATTGATGTAAGGACTCTTTGTTTTAAGGATGTTCTTGCTTTTTCCGGTAATCTGATTACTTTTTAGGCTCTCTAAAGAATTATGTTTTATTTCAGGTAATTTTCTTACCATCAAAGTGGGGATTAAAATTTTACTTGAACACATTGTTGATAAATTGATGATTCTAATGATAAGCCATTATCCTTGAAGGGCTAAGAATGGGGTGAAATTGTAACAGTGAAAGGAGTGACAGATCCAAAGGTTGTCTATTCAAGGACCATGTTGAGATCATAAATAAGAGCAAGATTATCATTTGCTTTTTAAACTTCTTATTATGATTTCATATGTTAGTAGTAGATTTATCCATCTTTGTCTTCTTCATCGCAAATTGGTTGTTGCATTTATGTCATAAGACAATTCAAATATTCAAGCAAGATTCATAGTGATCTTTTTGCGTAATATTATTCAGTTTCTTATATAAAACTACTACACATAGACACACACTGTTGTTGTATTATGGGAAAAGCTAAAGGACTTCAATATGTAAAACCTGTCATAAATAAATGAATAATAAAGGTCTAGAAAGCAAGTATGTGGCATTTGTTTTTGACACACACTGTTGTTGTATTATGGGAAGTAGAGGGCAGAGTATGGTGGAGGTAAACGAGAGCTTAAGACAATTAATTTGGAAGTAAGAGATGTATAGTATCAGCATGTGGGTCATGCGGGTGTGACGGGGAGTGACAGCGAGACGCATTTTGATTTGAGAGTTGTTCCGAGTGAATTTGAAGGGAAAAGTATGGTAAAAAGGCATAGACTTATATATTATTTGTTGAATGATGAGTTACAAAGTGGTTTACATGCTTTGTGAGGTCTTTGTCGCAATCAAATAGCTAAAATCAGATATTAAAATTCCTCTTTTTAACTAAATACCAAATAGAGTAATTATTTCGCAGTTGGCAATGACGTTGGACCATAAAAGTACGGGTTTAGCATAGGTAAAATTATAGATAAGGGTAAAATAAAAGATAACACATGATAATTGTCGAGTTGTTACTTATAACTTAGTTGCGAGTATTGGGTTTATCTACGTCAAAAGAAACAAATGCAATTAGATGTGACAAGACTTTAAATTTTTTTAAGACTTAAAAGAATAATGAATGCAATGTGTTATGAAAGTTATCCTCATGATTTGATCTTTATTTTAATGTAATTTGAAAATTCGATCACTTACTAAGCCATGTTTATCAAATTATTGCAACTTAATGTGGCAAACAAAGAGACATACTCGAAATTAAATGTTTATGGGTTTTATTCGTTGAGAAAATGATTATAAGCATTATTTAGCATTAAATGAAAATTAACATTGCATGAAAATTTGGCTACTTAATGTGGCAAACAAAGAGACATACTCGAAATTGAATTGTCTTTTAAATTTGCTTAATCTCACAATATAAATTCTCCAATAAACTTCTGTGGTTTCTATTGATTGACCAAATGATTACAGT
>LBNU01012545.1:465304-488421 GCA_014162995.1 Artemisia annua
ATTATTATTCAGATTATCTATTTATCTTATCGAACACATAAATTTGATTGTTTGATTGAGAACTATGGAGTGCTTTTAGAAATTTGCTGACTATGATTACTTCTTTTAAATTAGGATTAACTGCAATTTAATTATTCAAAACACTGTGGGATCTTTACAACTTAAACTCATATTAAAGATGCTCAAGCTAATATCCAATGATAACGTTTATATTGTAGATTTAAAATTATCATAATTGAAATACTAATACTAAAAGATTTAGTGCTTTATCTTATAGTTTCAACATTTATATATACCTTTCAACAAATGATTTATTAAATTATGAATCTTCTTGTTTCTTAAGGTAGGCTAAATAAATTAATACTTAAACTGATGCATATTTACGTTTAGACTTGAAGTTTTTTTTTCTTTCAATTCTAACAATTACACACCATGGACGATACACACATGTACGTTTTTATGGGTAGTTCGCCTTGAAATATTCGGACATCAAGGATTACTATGTGACTATATACCGGTCTACTACTTAAATTTGTTTTAAGTTTTATGTGTAAACGGTTGAAAGTATATTGTTGTGTATGAAATTGCCCTAATTATTTGAATAAAAGAACCTATAACTACTTTTTGCATATATTGCCTATATATATAAATGTTAAACTATAAGATAAAGCACTAAAACTTATATTAGTTATTATGATAATTTAATCACTATAAAGTTATCATGTATTAGGCTTGAGCATTATAGTTTAATTTACCCACAGTGTGATAATTAAATTGCATATCCTTTTAAAAATAATCATAGTCACAAATTTCTAAAAGCATCCTATTCTCAATCAAACATCCAAATTTTGTGTTGATGATAATAGACTGAGTAATCATATTAATTAAAATCAATAGTGTTATACGTAATACTTTGATAATTATAAATTGGCGCCAAAGGAAAGAGATAATATGGGATGAAAGTTGAAACTCTACTAAAATAAAGTAAAATTTTTTGGTAAAGAAATGACTAAACGTATAGTGCTTTTTATTTTGTATTGAGCCATCACATGAAATCAATAACTTAACTCATTTCTCCTATATCAGCATCTTTTTAATATTTCGAACATCATATTAACGACTAAAACCAAGGATGTTAAAATCGCGAGTTAGATCGTACGATTGTACAATCCTATGATCTCATCAGCAAAAAACTTGCAAGATCGTTCTAAGATCGTGTGTATTGTAGGATTATGTGTGTTGTAGGATCGCACATAAGATCATGAGATAGCCCGTAGTAAGATTGTAGGATCGGCTCTCGATCCGATCTTACCAAGTTCACGAGTTATCTTATTATTTTATATCAAAACCTTATATAAGACTTGTATTTTTTTTTCTTCATTGCTATTATATTACTCTATATACTATATTTTGGTTCTAAAGTCTTTCACAGGATGTATATTTTCTACCGTACAAAGCCGTGATGAAGACCCTAAAAAAACGAAATTTTATTTGTGTGGGGGAAATGAAGTACGGAAACATTTGAACTAGATTAACTTTTTATGTTTTGGATTTTTGGCATATTTAACACTCATGTCTTATTTTTCCTATCACACTAAATTGTTTATTTAGCTATCAAAACTTAAACAAATTAAATGTATTTCATTTTTTTTTCTATTTTATTTATTTATTTATTTTTTTATCATCATATGATGTTTGAACGTCAAAATCTTTCTTAGGCTATCTTATCAATTCGTGTTTGATACTCAATTGATATGTATAAGTGTATAACGTTATGATCCATCAATGCCTATTAGCAAGACAAGACACTTTGGTGGGATCTTACGATCTCGATCTGATCTTACGATCCTGATTTTGTAGAGACGGAAACGATATAAGGTAGGATATCGATATTAACAGCCTTGACTAAAACATTTTTTCGGCAATTTACAATGCTCGGCGCCTATAAAAGGTCACCGTTCTTATCATGAACTCGTGAACTGACATGTTTGGGGCTAAATCCCACTTGACTGGTATCGATTCTTGAAATGGGGCACAGTTGCCCGCCCTGATAGGAACGTTTTGTTTCGTGCATAAGTTTAAGCCTACGTGCATGCATCTTATGTATTAGCAAAACCGAAGAGTCAAAATCGTGCTGTAACACAGAAAATGAAACATTGTGAAAATGATATAATTCCAAAAGAGCATATAATTGTCACAATTATACAACTGTAAACAGCTTGCTACTTGCAGTCTTGCATACTTGCAGTACTAGGACAGGCCCAAAGTCTACTTTAGTGTCAGCAGAAATGGGCCCCCATTACCTAAAAGTGGCCCATATGACCCACTTTCTATCTGCTTAATCCTTTACATAATGGGGTGTCTTTATCTTCACTTAACAGGTTCTTGCACCTGGTCCCCAACATGCACCATCAACCCATCACCATGCATATATCAATTTTTGATGATTTTGGATTAAAAACTTTGATTCTTTTATTCTTTATATTATGGGTCCCATTATTGTTTATCTTTACAAAACTAGGACCATGAAAATGGACTTGACAAGTATGTGAGGTTAAATGTTTCAAAACAGTTTTTATATTTGCAACAAAATATTTGTAAAACTGTAAAAGTGCATGTTTCAAAACAGGCACATATTTACACAGTGAAATCTTTTAAACATAATAGCCACAACAGTGAAAGTCTAAGAAAAATCGCAAACTGTACAATATGATTACTCGTATAAGTTAACTAACGTAGGTGAAACGTACTGTGAATGTTCTCTAACTTATGATCTTATATAGGTTTTAACTACGTTTACTAATAACAAAATAGAATGACTGCACCTGCTAGTTGTCGTCTATCCCTTACTTATTTCTCGTGGCAAGTTTGTTTTTCATCTTATTGGGCATAGAATTAGAATTTACTAAGTAAATAATGATGGACTTTGTATATTCTAAAATATGAATCCAAAGCACATATATGATGTTAAAATGCTTCTTTCAGCTGAAGACATCGAAGCTGGAATGCGTAAGAAGTTTCATACAGAACCCACCTTGCCAATATATCTAAAGGTATCATCAAGCTTCAAAAGGTTCACATCTTTAAAAAACCATGTAGCTAAGCCGCATCAAACTCATGCTTATAAACAGATTAAATTCTATGCTATCGATTTGGACAGGCAGGGATGGAGGTTTATCTATGAGATCAACGCAACACAATCATTGAACAGGTTTAGTCTTGTACAAGGTCTCATATTCATCTATGGCATTTATGTACAAGACTCGTTCAATACCAATAAAATACGTATAAAAATGGTCTCATATTAACCATCAAGACTTGTCCTGGATGTACAGTCCCACCTCGTTTTGTTATGTTTTATTAAGCAGACACATAAATGATAAAAGAATGCAAGGTGGTAAATTCATCTATATATATTTTTTTATATGATTTGCAGTTTACGGATGTGACATACAAGATAGTAATAAAAGGAATGACATCTACGGTAGAAAAGGATATTTTGCATGGAATTAGTGGGGCGGTAAATCCAGGTGAAGTTTTGGCTTTGATGGGGCCTTCAGGAAGCGGGAAAACTACACTATTAAGTTTACTGGGAGGCAGGTTGGCGGATCCTACCCCCGGAGGATCAATCACGTACAATGACCAGCCATACTCCAAGTTCCTAAAAAGCAAGATTGGTTTTGTGACTCAAGATGATGTCCTGTTTCCTCACCTAACAGTGAAGGAAACTTTGACATATGCAGCTCTTCTACGACTACCAAAAAAATTAACAAAACAAGAAAAAGAGAAACGAGCAGCAGATGTCATACGTGAACTTGGATTAGAGCGGTAACTTTTTATAGATACCATTAATTCTTATGCAAATAAAAGTATTTCAACTGTTGAAGTAACACATTTGAAGTTTAAAAATTCCAAAAACAGGTGCCAAGATACAATGATAGGCGGCTCCTTTGTTCGGGGAGTTTCAGGTGGAGAGAGGAAGCGTGTTTGTATTGGACTCGAAATAATAATCAACCCATCCCTCTTGTTCCTTGATGAACCGACGTCTGGCTTGGATTCAACAACTGCTTTGAGGATCATCGAACTGTTAACAGACATAGCTGAGGTATTTTTATTCAGAAGAGTTACAATACTTAAAATAATTTGAATACTTAATTTAGAGGTGGCAAGTGCGACATGTCGAGCAGGATGGGTAATGGGTCAAAACAGGTTTAGGTTGAAAGCCCGGGTCAGGTTGTGTTGATTCACAAAATATTTCTGGGTGCATTTTATTATAAACATTTAGTGCGCTATTCCTACTTACGTAAATAAAACTATTACTGTAATAGTCTAATCCTTATATTAAACGATGAAAGAGGTTGTAAGTATATGCATCATAAATAGACTTGGGTGGCTTTTAGCCCAAATGATCCATTCCCTTATTAGCTTAGCGATTTCTAGACTTTATACGTTTGATATAAAACACGTCCCAATCGACCCAGTCATAAGTAAATGGGTCAAAATCGTCACCTATAATGTAATCACTTGGTCTAATATAATTTATAATTTTACGTACTTGTTACAGACTGAAAAGACAGTGGTTACAACGATTCACCAGCCATCAAGCCGACTTTTCCACAAATTTGACAAATTAATCCTTCTTGGAAAAGGAAGTTTGCTTTACTTTGGGAAAGCATCAGAAGCTATGGACTATTTTTCATCGATTGGATGTTCTCCTTTGATTGCCATGAACCCAGCAGAATTCTTGTTAGATCTTGCAAACGGGAACATGAATGAAGTTTCCGTTCCTTCAGAATTACAGGATAGAGTACAACTCGGAAATTCACAAAGAGAAACAAAAAGTGGGCAACATACACCTGCAGTTATACATGATGTAAGTTAACATTATAACATCAAATTACATATCTAGTTTATAAGTTATTAAAAAGATTAAGAAAAAATTATACTACTTGCTTGCAGTATTTAGTGGAGGCATATGAGACACGAGTAGCTGAAGAAACGAAGAAGCAACTAATGGTTCCCACACCTCTTGATGAAGATATTAAGTCAAGTGTCGGGTCAATGAAACGTGAATGGGGAGCGAGCTGGAGTGAACAATATTCAATATTGTTCACAAGGGGACTTAAGGAAAGACAACATGAATATTTTAGCTGGCTGAGGATCACACAAGTTCTTGTAACCGCGGTTATTTTAGGACTTTTATGGTGGCAGTCAGATGTTCATAGTCCACAAGAGCTCGATAATCAAGTAAGAAATAACATAAAGAGTTCCATTTGAAGAATATATAAAAGGAATCACAAGAATTATACATAAGCCTACTTGTTCATTTGCAGGCGGGATTGTTGTTCTTCATTGCTGTGTTTTGGGCATTTTTCCCGGTTTTTACAGCAATTTTTACATTCCCTCAAGAACGAGCGATGTTAAACAAGGAAAGAGCGGCAGACATGTACAGACTGAGTGCATATTTTATGGCAAGGACAACAAGTGACCTTCCACTTGATCTGTTTCTCCCAATGCTTTTTCTCGTTGTTGTTTATTTCATGGCGGGCTTGAGACAAACTGCTGATTCATTTTTTTTAACCATGGTTATTGTCTTCCTATGCATCATTGCGGCTCAGGTATGTCATCTTTCTATCTGTAACCGCTAGAGGTAGCAAATTCGACCTGTTGACTTACAAATAAGTCAAACATGTCACTACCCAATTCACCCTTTTAGTCAATACCTAAGTAAATGATATTGCAATGAGCAGAATACAAGAAGTTGATTAAAATTAAATTTTGGCAGGGACTTGGACTCGCCATTGGTGCTACACTGACCGACTTAAAGAGAGCAACAACGTTGGCTTCCGTAACTGTAATGGCCTTCATGTTGGCTGGTGGTTATTTTGTGAAGGTAAGCACAAATATCTCTCAAGTCTCAAGTATTAGCACTTTATCTCATAGTCTATTCATGTTTCCTAAAATGTTAAAGAAATCAAAATAAGCTTAAAAAATTCTAAAGACTAATGCTATGCTGCTACTTTTGCAGAATGTTCCAATATTCATAGCATGGTTACGTTATTTGTCGTTCAACTATCACACATACAGACTACTCCTCAAAGTGCAGTATGAAACAATTAGTCCAGTAATCGATGGTATAAAACTAGATAGTGGTTTGAAGGAAGCTACTGCCTTGGGAATCATGGTTTTTGGCTACCGTCTTTTGGCTTACTTATCTTTGCGTAGGATGAAGATTCACTGATTATCGTGATGGTTAACTGTCATATATAGTTTATTTTATCTAATACCAAAGCACAAGACAAGCATGTAGGGAATGAAAACATTATGCAGCCATGGTGCTACCAAGTTGTGAAAGCACAATTCAGTAGAATGTAACATAAATAGACAAGTTTACTTGCTTTTGTAGGCCATTAGAGTTGTAACAAAAACCAAATGAATGCATTTAATCTTGTTAATCTCGTATAAGACATTAAGAGTTAAGACTAGTAATTTATGCATGGACTTCAAGGATTACAGCTAAAATAACCTCGCTGAATCCGACTGAATGTCGAATGCCCGTTTTAACTTAAAACTTTTTCTAGATCTGTGATATGATGAGGGAATTTACACACCTTATAATTTATAAGTTATAACTAGGAGTACACATAAGCAGATACAATAAAATTCTAGAGAAGCACACACCTTATAATTTATAAGTTATAACTAGGAGGAGTACAGTAAATTCACGGTCAGTTCATTTTTATTCATGCAATGAAAGTTGCACCATTTCACCAATGTATGCAATAAACTTTTGATTATCAATTTCCAATTGGTTACTCAGTTTTGGGTTATTCGGGTTGTGGACTGGTTTATGGTTATAACCGAAAGTTTAAAATGGTTCTCGGATTGGTTTTGGGTATTGAAAATCATGTTTGGGGCCCACTTGAAAACCGAATGTCTAAGACTCCTAGTAATGCATCAGTCGTGAGACTTGGTCGACCACATGCTCGACGCGTCTCCCCGTTACACCCCTCCCTCCCCGACGCGTCTTAGGCCCAAAAAAGAAGAACTCGGTCGATATTAAGACCAAGTCGTGGGAGCACTTGGCACAAACAAAACAAACACCAACGTGGTATGATATTTACCTTGAGAAAAAGCTAGTGGTAAAAATCTAATGCTCGTTTTCTTTCGTTAAACAACTAACAATAATAATTAGTCACGTGGTAACATGCCAACATGTGACTAAAGCAAGGCCCAACTATAAACGAGTTTATAAGTCCAAGGTAATACATCGCACCATTAAAAATTTAAGATGATAGAAACCCGATTAATCAAGTTTGAGGTATCAAAATACACTTGGACCTTAAATATTCTATTATAATAAGCGTACTTCAGATAATAGGCTTAATTTGTTAAATATTAATATACATGTACGTTTTAAGATGTTTTACAATGGTACGTCAAAATGGACATAACAATATGTGAAACATTTTAATGAATACACGTATATTATATAGCTTTACATGTTTGCGCAACTTTTTTGCCACATGCAATATAGTGGCCAAATATATAAGTGCGTACAACGATTGGAATTCAAAATTTAATCTTAGGCAGATAGAATGGAGTGGTAACCCGATGTCATGCTTGTTCATATTCCATGTAACTTTCTCGATTAGCCTCTAGCGACTTGCTAATGTGCTTCCAGTAATGTCACTATGTTGTTAAAAAAATGCATATACAAGGCCACAAGGTCGTTTAGTGAAAATACATCAAAAGTTGACGTGGATATATTAAAATAGATTAAGAATTTCTAAGCCTGTTTTAACAAAGAAATTCAATCTCAACGTACTTAATATGTTCAAGTTAAAGTGAATATTAAAGGCATTATTAGATATTTCAGTGGTTCCCTTAGATATTTTGTTTCACCAACTCAAGTGTATCACTCATGGAATATCATTGATGACTTAGGATCAAATGAGAAGAAACTTTAAAATGAGAAGAATGAGAAATACATATAAATACGTATTAGAGATGCGTTGACTTGAATTAGATGCATCTCTAATCTTTTAGATGCACCATAATATATTTTCTAGCTAAAAATTATATGCATATACATATATTAGACGCATTTCATCAAGTTAGACGAATCCTATGTATTTTTCATCCTCTGTGGGCCAAATTTGTTGTTAGTACTACTATGCATCGTCTTCACTTCAGAATCACTTTCGAAACTAAGTAGGATGCATCTAAATGAATAGAGATGCATCCAATTCAAGTCGATGCATCTCAAATATGTGGTTTTTGCTATTTCTCATTCTTCTCATTTTAAGATTTCTTCTCACTGGATCCTTATTTATACCATAATCAAACATTCAAAGGTGAGATCTTGAAAGACAATGAAATCTTTAAAGATTAAGGGAGCGGATCATGGCTTTTGATTTGTCCGATACAAAAGCCAAAAATATCTAATTTATCTTCATTTTAACAAAAAAAAAACCAAAGTTCTACTGAAATCTTCTCTCAACAATAACATACACATACCACTGAAACACACACAAACCACCGAAACACACACGGAAACACACATGAATCACCGTAAACCACCGTCGTCGATCGGTCGTCGAACCAACGTTGATCCGTCATTAAAAAATGGTTAAAAATCAATTAATTGATAAAACTTGAAAGAAATAGAGGTTATTAAACCAGAAGATGATGAACCTGGAATTGCAGATCCAGAAGATGATGCACAGGAAATTTTAAGTAAAATCACGTGTGATTCTGTTGTTGTATTTTGTTATGAAAAAATGAAAATCACGTGTGATTTACTCTTTATTGTTATGAATTGAATCCAATGTGATTATATTTTGATTTAGAAAGGAGTAAATCACGTGTGATTCTATTTTTATTGTGTTTTTGTTATAGAAAAGTGTAAATCAGGTGTGATTTACTCTTTTTTGTTATAAACTGAATCAAATATGGTTAAATTTTGATCTAGAAATGAGTAAATCATGTGTGATTCTGTTTTTATTGTGTTTTGTTAGAAAAATGTAAATCATGCGTGATTTACTTTTTGTTGTTATAATTGAATCAAATGTGATTATATTTTGATCTAGAAAAGACTAAATCACGTATGATTTTGTTTTTGTTATGGAAAAATGTAAATCACGTCTGATTTACTTTTTGTTGTTATAAACTAAATCAAATGTGATTATATTTTGATCTAGAAAGGAATAAATCACGTGTGATTCTGTTTTAGTTGTGTTTTATTATGAAAAAATGAAAATCACGTGTAATTTACTCTTTGTTGTTATAAATTGAATCAAATATGATTATATTTTGATCTAGAAATGTTTAAATTACATGTGATTCTGTTTTTCTTGTGTTTTGTTAAAATTGTAAATCACGTGTAATTTACTCGTTGTTGTTATAAACTGAATCATATGTGATTGTATTTTGATTCTGAAAATGAGTAAATCGAAGGTGATTCTATTTTGTTATGACAATATTTAATTAATACAAGCTCAAAATCTCAAATACATGTGATCTTTTTTATGATCCAGCATCACATTACATGTGATTCTGCTTAAAAAACAATAAATATTAATGTATCATTGATATACAGATTTTATGAGATCACCAAGACCAACTTTATTTGAAAATATTGAGACACCTAATAGATCGGGAGCCTCATATAAAAGGAATTTGCATGCCAGTTGAGAGATCATTCTATGATACGATAGAGGAAGCTAAAGAGATGTTTACGCTGAAATGGGAGGTTTTGAAGTTAAAAAAGTAGAAAAAAGATTAACAAAATCTTGAATGGTAAAACACAAATACATCGTGTGTAACAAAGAAGAAGTTCTGAAAGGTATTAATGTCGACGCTCTGGATCCTCAAAAGTCAAAACAATGACAAACAAATAAGAAATACAACTTAGCATATAACAGGTTGTAAAGCTCGTATCAGGTTAGAATTGGATATTGTTTCTGGAAAATGTATATTAGTTAGGTTTATTGTGAAACACAACCATTTGTTGATCCCAAACTAGTACAAACATTTTACAAGGAAACAATGAAAGATGACTTAAGCAAAAAAATTGTTCATTGTCAAAGTAGCGACATTAAAAATTGGTGCAACACGGGCTCACAACTTGTACAACAGTATGAAAGGTGGGTATGGATATGTTCATGGGACGTCTAATGATTTTAAGAATCATCGTAGGGATATTAATATCTTCATAGGGGAAAGTGGCACACAAATGTCTGTGTGGTGAATTTAAACCTCGTGGATTAGTCGGCCAAAAGATCAAACCATGGTTGCCCAAAAAAGTAACCCACAAATGATAATAAACAAAATGGAAAACAGAAAGTTGTATGTGCCAAACTTTACATTTCAGTATAAAGTAGAAAACATTGAGTTGGTTACAATGTTTTGGGCTGATGAGGTTGCCAAATGCAACTATAAAGTGTTTTTTTAATATGTTTGTCTTTTATCACAAAATCACATGTGATTTGAAGTATTTCTTAGATACATTAGTAAATCACATGTGATATGATACCAAAACACATGTGATTACTATAAGCAATCACATGTGATTTTAATAAGCAATCACATATGATTTACGAATGTATCATATATAAATCACATGTGATTTATATGACAATCACATCTGATTCATATATAAATCACATCTATTCTATGTACAGAATCATATGTGATATACTTATATATCACTTGTTCTACACAGAGTAGATGTGATTCTAAAATCTAATTAGTTATTTCTTGTGTTTGTGAAAAGATAATGCGTACTATAGAGAATGGGGTGTTAGGATGTTCTTGTAGACATTTTGTTTGATACAGCTTTCTATGTCGACACATATTCTGTGTCTTCAAGAATCGTGATATTTACGTCATTAAAAAAAATTGATTCGCTGGTCAAGGGATAATACCACCTGAATTGAGAAGAAATAGATATAGGGAAAAATGAAACAATTGAAAGACTTACAAACTAGGCAAATTTTGTGGTAGACGATTATTTATTCCTATTTACCAAAGGTGAAGTAAATTTGGGTGCTTTTTTAGAAAAGTTGAAATGAAGTAAGGAAGAAGCGAAGGCTGATGTGCCAAATCCTCCTTCACAAGAAACAAGAGATGTAATTGGTGGTATTATTGCAATTTTAGAACCTTAAGAAATTGTAGTTAGAAATCCATCAAAGGCTATAAACAAAAAGGACTTTGAAAGGTGAACATAAAAAAAGTGAAAAAGAAAAATTAAATTTAAAGTGAAACCAATGAAGGTTTGTGCATACCAAAACAACTTGTCCATTGAATCAAAGGCAAAGAGAAAAGCAAAACTAGTTGATGCTTGAATACTTTTAAGTTTTGGAAATGCTGTTTACTTGAAGATATTGAATTCTTTATAATTCTTGCAAAGTTTTTGTTAGTTCCTTGAATATATGGAATTCTTGTTTACTTGAATATAAAATTTATACATAATCCTATCATGTTTTTTTATTTATATTCTCTTTGAACTATAAATTCAGATACTATCAATCAGGGTTACTAAATCACATGTGATTGGTGTACTAAATCACATGTGTGTTCCATCTAAATCACATGTGTCTGGTGTACCAAATCAATCACGTGTTATAATTAAATCATATATTTTACATTTCTAAGTAAGTAAATAAACTTAACAATTATCATAAAGACACATATCTAAGAAAGTATAGATACTTGATAACAACTAGTCTAACACGGAGAGGTTGAATTCATAAAACACAAAACATAAACTACTTGATAACGGCGGTTCTACCATGGACATGTTTTAAACAAACCATACATCACAAAACTATTGTTCTACCATGAACATGTTTTAAACAACTTCACAAAAACTATTCTTCTACCTTGGATAGTTAATTGCGTTCATGTTAATCATTGTTCTTAACTGCTTCAACAATCATGGAAATCTTTGTATCAACATCAACTTTATCAAACCACTTAGCTAATTCAAGCATCATCTCTGCATGCACATCCAACTCATGCAACAGAATTTTTGTGGCATACTTGAATCTCAACCGCTTTAACATGTTAAACTGCAACTTTGACTCAACAACAAGCCTATTTTGTAGACGCTTCACCCATAAAATTTTCCATATGAAGCATAACAAAAGTACCACAATCTCGGTGATTTCCCTTGGTCCTCCACTTCAGCTTTAGGGTGCTTGGCTTCACTTTACTGACGCTAATATCTATTTTGTGACCATATAACTTTAGGGCCCGTTTGGTTGGAGGGGGTAGGGTTTGGATTTGGCATTGATGCCAAAAAGAGTTGTTTGGTTTGATTATGTGGGTCCCACAAATGGGGATGAGTCCCAAATATTTATCCATGTGCTAAAGTCATCCACTATGCCTACTTTTGATATATTACTCATTGAAAGTGGGTCCACCTTATACATCAACAACATATTTGATTTTATTTTCATTTTTACAATAATTGTTTTTTAAAATTTATAAATTATATTCATTTATTGCATATATATATAATATAGTATTTAATTATTTTTTTCTCTCTCCTCATTTAATTTAAACCTACATAAATCCAAATCCTAATCCAAATCTATCTAATCCTAATCCTAATCCAAAACCCGTCTATAAACCAAACGGGCCCTTAGATGATGAGCAAACAACTTTTTCTACCAAAACCATAAAAGAAACATACATAAATGAAAGTAATCTAGATAACAATTACATGTGATCTGGATAAAAACCACATGTGATCTGATGTAAAAACAACAAAACATAAACTCATACGTACAAGAACATCACATGCTTCTTTATACTTTAAATCATAAGTTTCCCAACAGTCACTGATATCCATTATTATTATCAACATTGTTTTAGAAATGCTGAAGACGACCACATAAAAATGACCAGAATTGCAAATAGGAAAAAATGCATGTTTTAAGAAAAGGAAAACTTGATAAAATGAAGAAATGTAAAACAAAATAATTCCAACCAAATAATGAATTTACCAAGTCAATGCCTTTAAGAGCCATGCCAGCAACATCCTTTTTAAATTGAGTTAAACCTTGTGCTGCAAAACTTTTCCATTGCTCCTCATCGGAATGCAAACTTCCATCAACCATAGCACTTGTCTAGTCACCCTCAAATATGCGGATTGTGAGGTTTGAACATTGACTTCTTGTGTAGAGGTCAAATGCCATAAATCACATAATATTTATTGGTGTTTTTTTAACATGTTAAATGCATCAACCCGTCAATCCATTTATATAAAATTGTTACATGCATGTTGGAGCTATGTAAAATTAAACAGGGTATCATCGACACAGACTTAAAAAATTTTTGTTCGAGTCTCATTTACTATCATTGTTGACTCGAACTTGATACAAGTTACAACCAATACTTTAGATTGGGTTTAGTGAATTAGTGGTAGCCGCGATCATCGTTGCCAACTCAGCGCCGCATAAGCTTTTCAACACCACAAACATAGTGTAATATGACAACCAATATCACCACCAAAACATACTCCACTTAAATACAAACATAACCCACAATGTACTCATACACACACACAAATAATGGAAAAGAAGTTGGTCGTTCCGATGACCGGTTTATGCTCAAAACGGATCCAAGACGTATAGGTAATGAAGTGATCTTTTAGCTAGAACGCGTCTTTGGGGGGTTGGACGCATCGTCCACTACCTTACTACACGTACCCGACACTAAGTGTAATAAGGAGCCCCTAAGACCGCATTCACCTCTGCCACCTCAACTTTCTCTCTCTACAACCAACTTCACCGCTAACTTAGTGTAATAAGACAATCAACTTCACCACTCAAATATGCCACACTTATACACAAATATACCCCATATAAGAAAATAATAACTCACACAACTCACTTGGGCCCACACAAAACTCTCCCACGACTAGGTGTTGCAGTCGACTGAGTCCTCTCATTTTTTTGAAGAAACGTTGATTGAGGGGTCCGTAACAATGAAGACGCGTCTTTTGCTTAAAGACTCGATCTTCAAGCCTTTAATACGTCTGGTCTTTAAGGGGCCATTTGGTTTGAAGGTATGGAAATGAAGGAATACTTTCATTCCAGCATAATTATTTGGTTTATGGGTTTGGTTTTTGCACATGAGTATGAAACCCACAAAATAGCCATTTTCTATACCTTACCTATTATGATGGGTTGCAAACCCATTACTCATCCTTAAGGGTGAGCATTCTGACCGTTTGGACCGGACTGATCGACAAAACTGACCGGACCGACCGAAAGACCAACGGTCCGGTCTCGGTCTGGGATTTTTCATTAATTCGGTCCTCAGTCCGGTCGGTCCGGTCCGGACTGACCAAAAAACCGAAAAAACTTGCCAAAATATTGCCTAATTGGACCGGACCGACCGGACCGAACCGGATCGACCACATTCGGTCCAGTCTCGGTCTATGATTTTTCCCTAACTCGGTCTTGACCGATCCGGTCCGGTTTTTGGAGCGTAATCACCCCTACTCATCCATAATCATTCCTGTATACACACCAAACACCCCTAAGTATCACAACAATAATATAAAAAGCATTGTAAATCAAAATACCCCTAGAGTACTCTCAATAGCCAACCATGCCATAGCACTTAGCTACGTATTTTAGCCAAATCATTACGGTATTTATTAATCCACTACAAAGTTTGGTAGTACCAATAAATATTGAGAAAATGGTGGCGCCAAAAATTGTTGAGATGACATTTTGCAGTTAAGCCATTATTACTGACTTAATTTCTTTGAACATATTATTACCAACCCACTATCCCCAACATACACTAATCTTTTCACCCTTACAAAATTTTCACTTCTTTGTTTTTGTGTGTGTAGTGAAGAGCAATAAATATGGACAACAAAGTAGGAAAGAACAAACGCAAACATGCCTCCATTTGCATTGATTTCACATTATATTCAATCAATGGTATGTGTGATTGCTGTTTTTCTATGCAAATAAATCTAAGTATATGCTCTTGTTTATTAACTATGTAAATCTTATGTTACTTGCATGTGTGAATTAATACAGAAAAACGTTATGATTTACGCCCAAGGTTGCCGATACCCAAAAAACATAAACTAGTTGAACCACCAAGCACCAAAAGAAGTAAAAAAGTATTATCAGATAAAAAGAAGAAGCATAATGCTAAATTTAAGCCAAAAGTGATGATGGATTCGCCATTTACTCCTCCGAAGCAAGATTCCTTGCGGTCGAAGAAAAAGAAGGTGTCGTGCCGTAGAGCTTTGGATTTCGGGTCCTCTTCGACCGATTCTGAAGGAAAAGGGGTTGTTGTTTACACAAGGAGTGGTTTTCGCCTTGGTCGAACATTTAGAAAATGCATGCACAAGGAACCTGGTCAACAAAAAAGTACTATTTAGTTTTCAGTTTTATATATGGTTATTTGTTAGTCATGTATCATGTATGTACTTTCTAGTTTATAAACACTTTGGGTAAAGTACTTTTTCAAACAAAACATGTTGATGTTGTTTGGGTCATTTGGTAATTTTAAAATTTTAATCTTGAATATGGTATTAAGTAGATTTTAGTAGGGGTGGTAATTTGGGTCGTGTCCGGGTTGGCGGGTTTGGGTTGGTGGGTTCAAATATTTCAACCCAAACCTGACATGTTTAGTTAATCGTGTCATCGTGTCGAGATGTTCAGCCTTAACCTTAACACGTTTAGTAAATAGGTTAGTCCTGTCGATCGATCCGTTTATGATTTGAATATAATATTTATCGTGTTGCTTACAATGTTTCTAACATACAACTTACTATATCCGATATATCCCACATACACGTTTAGTAAATAGGGTTTAGGGTTTAACGGGTTAATAGCTTCTCAAAGGATTGCATAATTAGTTACCTATTAATATAAAATTTAAGTTTATATGTAAGTATTTTTTACCTGAATGACCCTAAAAGTGTATTGTTACTAAATGTGGCCAACAATAGTATGTTACTAGAGCACTATGAAGTGGCATTTAATTTTGGAGGTCTTACCAAGCTGAACATGGCTATTTCTTTTTAAACATATAATCATATCATGAACATGAATGTGCTTAAAGTCTATACCAAACTCAAAAGTATCAAATGTAATATTGTAAAGAAATTATATCTTGTATCCTTCATGTTATTTATAATTTGTATGTTGGTAGATTTAAGAAAACAGTAATTATAATACATGCTATATATACATATAAAGGTTTGCAATGCATTGAGAAAGAGGAACGAGAATGGATGAAGAGCGAGCAGGTGTTATTTCGAGAAAGAGCATTGTCTTTCATCCGATCCATAAGCCTTGTTCAAGGTAAATTATGTGATGATAAACGAGTTCGATATGTATGCAAGTGAATTAATGATTAGTATCTAGCTGTACCGTCCTAAATAGTATGGATATTTTGAGTTTTTAAACTTTTTAAGCGATACAAGTGTCCATGAATTTGCTATACTATTAGTATAAAAGTCAACTGACTGTTAGATTACTATTATAAGATTAACTAAATAGATTTCACAATGTAATTAACAGGAAATAGACCTTTCATGGGGTGGAAAGGCTCTGTTGTTGATTCGGTTGTCGGCGTGTTCTTAGCACAAAACACATCAGATAAAACGTCGAGGTGAGTTTTGGCTTATTATGTGTATAATTTAGTGATGCCTAATATTTCTTCACATCATGATAATATGACACAATGTTGCTTAGTTCCATCTTCATGTCTCTGGCTGCCAAGTACCCCAACAAAAGTACTATCAAAGATCCCAAAAACGACAGTCGCACTGAACATGCTCTAGACTGGAATGCAATAAGATGTGCACATGTTGACGATATCTCTCATGCCATCCAAGGCAGAGGCCAGCATAACAGACTTGCAACACGAATCCAGGTAGTTTTTCTTTGCCCTTTTGTGAAAGTTGAAAAGTATATATTTCCTAATATGCATAAACATGATAAAATGGATATAAAAAACAGATAGTTATAAATCTGTGCAGACATTCCTTGATAAGATGGATTATACGAAATCTGGACTTTATGATATCGAGTGGTTAAGAAATGCCGAACCTGAAAAAGCAAAGTAAGATTCTTCAAATTTGTTACATTTTCACTCATGGTTTGTTTTTGTAAATAAGTTAATCATATATGCAGGGAATACTTTATGGCGGTTTTTGGACTGGGCGTAAAAAGCACGGAATGTCTTCGTTTATTAACTCTACGCCAAGAAGCCCTCCCTGTAATACTTCTTATTTGTTATAAATAGCAATTCTCTACATAAAATTTTTGGGAAAGTTTTTTTTATCAATATTTAAATCTTTCTACAAGGTTGACACGCATGTGAGCCGGATAATGGTTCGTCTGGGGTGGGTTCAGATTGGAAAGCTTCCTGACGGATTTCTACTGCATCAGCTGAAAGAGTGAGTTTGAACATTGTAGTTAAACAAATAGTGTTGAGTATTTTCTATGACAATGGTGATTAACCTTGTGCTGAATGCTTCATTTAGGTACCCTACGATTGAACGTGTTTACGAGTATCTATCACCTAGGATTTCTGCTCTTGATGCCAGTTCATTGTAATTTCCTATTTCCATCACAAGTTAATGTACTCTAGTACAAGATATTTTACACAACGCAAACTGATATGTAATGGAAATTCAATGCAGATACGAGCTCCACTACCAGATGATAACTTTTGGAAAAGTACGAGTATTTAGTAGTTATATTTGTGAACATCATTGAAAAAAAACACACATGATAAATTATATGCCTATCTTAGTCAAGTATAATTTACTTCAACTTTTTGTAGGTGTTTTGCACGAAAGGAAATCCAAATTGCAATTCTTGTCCACTGAAGAAAGACTGCGAGCATCATAAAAGTGAATTATTAAGGTTTGTTGTCCAAATTTGTTATTGTGTATTCTAATATTGTTAACATTCATATATAATCGTATAACTAATAACTGAATGGTGATGAGTTATGTTATTTGTCTACTGAATGATGATGATGCAGTTTCAGCAGCCCGGCAGTTGAGAATAGACTTGCTCCAGTTACTCCTAGTAGAACCGAAGAACCAATGAAGCCTACTTTGATCATTGCAGATATTGAAGATCTTTGCGTTCCTAAGGTACCTCCTGCGGTGATTGAGACCGAAGAGCTTCTTACAGGTGTATGGAATCATATGAGTGAGAATAATATGCCATTGAAAGAGAATGCTGTGTGCAAAGCAATAGTGACCGTATCAGCAAAAAAACCGTCTCGTCGCCGTCGTAAAGTGAGAAGTGCAGGTCGATTGAGGACGGAACACCAAGTGTAAGTATTTAGTTTAATTCTCATACTTAAATTATTTCTTTATTTCATTATAAAAAGCGGTGAATATTGGAAATATGCAGCTATGAGCTCCAGGATTGGCATCCTCTGGTGCAAGGGGTCAGTAGCTTTTTCCGTTTAGTTACATTTTATATAAATGTCCATAAACATATATTTTACTATACTAAGGTGGTTTTTGTTGCAGTTGGACAAAAGAGACAGAGATGATAAACATCATTACCTGCTTGCTACATGGCCACCGGGTATAAATTTTTTGTACAGATTCAGAGATTAAAATTTTTGCGTTATACCATGTAAAACCTAGAAGAGGCTTAAATATCTAAAACACAGAAGTTTACATATTGAACGGAAAAGGTGAGATTGTAAGATTAATATCATTTTGTGTATTCTTATGTTAGGAGAAACTCGAGGTCATTCGTTAATGCTAACAGAGAAATGCAGCTCAAGTGAGCCATGCAAGGATGATCCACGAGATGAAGATACTATACTTGGAACATTTCTGGTGAGCTAAACTATGCTGATGGCAATTTTGACCCGTTTGAACTGAATGGCTTGTTTTGGGTTTGCGTTTTATCTCAAACGGGTAAAACAAAAAAACACTGTTAACTATATATAGCCAACTCAATAACTATATATAAGATTCTTCTAAAAATGGACTGCTTTGACACGTACTGAAAATGACCCGTTTTGACCCAACTCGCCTGACTTGCCCATATGGCAATTTCTAACTCTTGCGTACAAACAGGTTCCATGTAGAACAGCCACTAGAGGATCATTTCCGCTGGATGGAACTTACTTCCAGATAAACGAGGTATCTTCCTTTTCCTATAGCATGGTTTTAGGTTTTTAGCCACAGGTATATGGTATAATATTACTTCTGTACGGTTGATGCAGGTATTTGCTGATGATGATACTAGTGAAAAACCACTTGTTATACCCAGGAAGTTATTATCAGATCTGGATGTAAAGACTCTGTACTGTGGAACCTCTATTTCAACCATATTTCAAGGTACAAAAAGTACTGCTGTATTGCATAGTTTACCAAATAAGTATATGCTAATGAAACGACAACTCTTATGTAACACAGGTTTGTCAACTCAGGAAGTGCGAGACTGCTTTTGGGAAGGTAATGATTCTAAGAAAGATATTAGAAACGTATATATATTATATCTAGTTTTCATATTCTGGTAACAACAATTACATATTCTGCAGGATATGTTTGCATAAGGGGTTTTAGTATGAAAACAAGGGAACCAAGATCGCTACACCAGCAATTCCATCGCACTCTTCCCAGTGCCAACAGAAAAGGAAAATCTCCAAGACAACAAATCAAAGAGGACGGAAAGATTAAAAACTCGTGATAACATATTTGCATTGTTTTTTTTGCAGACTATAAATCTCTTTTGCACATAATATGTCCATGTAATAGTCAGATGTGGAACTTGCAGCCCTGGCCAGTTTGCCCATATTCTGGAGGTCTTGAGTTCAAACTCTCTTTAGCACTGTTTCTAATTCAAGGGTACTGGTGTGTCCGTGTGCACATACCGACATTCGATATGTATGCTTATGTTGAAGTTTCTAGATATAAAATGGAATTACATGGTAGAAAGTGCTCTGAATGTACCCAGTTTAATGGAGAATCTTGTAGGCAAATAGATTGTGAACATTCATTCTTAAAGCTACAAATAAACGATAATACAATAAAAGAATCTTAAATGATGAAATCATGATTTCAGTACACTTGTAACAATGAGCATGGATGGGTCACATGCTCAAGTAACCAAAAGGGGAGACTCAAAACTTGAATAAGAAAATCTGCGACATTGTGACAAAAGATTGAGTAAAGCATGACACATGTGTTAGACAATAGATCATATGTTTAAAACAAGTGTCAAGTGTGTGTTTTGTCCGATTACATAATGAAATTTCATGTCTATTTATAATAGAACATGACTTAGAGAATAAGCTAATACGGAGTATAATACTAACCCTAATGGATCCTAAGCCCTTTAATTAGGCTTTGGCCTTAATTAACCTAACATCTTACAATATGGTCTATTTGAATTTTGAAGTGGCATGACCCATATAGATATATGATGATACATATGGTTGGGATGACATCAGGACATGTGCCTCCGGCTAAGGTAAAGGCTCAAAACACGTAATCTAAGTAAAAAAATCATCGAGTTAGATTGGGTTCACTGAGAAGCACCATTTTAAATAAAAAATTTGCAAAACCCTGACCCAAGATCACACTTATATCCAACTTGACTCACTTTTATGGCATATTGTTAAAACTATGGTTATTTTTTCGATATTCCGAGATTACCGTATCCTCATATACAACACAACTCTTACACACCCTAACACCATTGTCTACCCTTTTTATTTCCGGTTCTAGGGTTTTGGTTTCGTACAAATCGTAACTAAAGCTTATTACGGAATGATTTTATAACCTTAAAACTTAAGAATCGGAATTTTTAAAACATTTGTATATGGATAAAATAAGGGTTATTTACACATATAGGTAATGAACTTTGAAAAATTTTCTATGTTAGATAACGAACTCTCGAAAATATTAAGTTAGGTAACAAAACTTTGTGAAACCGTCAAAGTTAAGTAATTATGACAGGTGTCCCAACCGGTAACCGGTACCCGGTAACCGGTTACCATTCTACAATTGTACCACTTCTATCTTTTTTATTTATATAATTGTCCTTTTTCACTAACACAAGCTGCCCCCTCCTTTCCCTCTCAAGAATCCGGCCGAGTTTCGGCGAGCTCCGATCGTCACCACCGCTCATCCTCGAGCTACACCGCCACCACCACCTTGTTCCCTATGATCTCCCCATCACATCCTTATGCCATAGTTAGGTCAGAAACCGACACCCAGATTCACTTCCTTTGTAACACACAAAACCCCCCACACCACTCACGCCTTATCCTTTACATCATAGTACCAAAACCGACACCCAGATTCACAAAAAAAAAACAAACAAACATACAAAATGGGTCAAACCCATCCGTTGACTTTTCAGTTTTTTGAGGTGAGATTGGTCTTGGTTCGGGTTTTAGAGATATGGGTCCAACTTGGTTTGTGTTATTATTAACTTGAGGTGCTGAAGTTGAAGGACTTGAAGATGATGAGCCTAAAACCCTATCTTGACCTATAAATATACCTGATGATGAAGAAGATGAAGATGATGTGTTGAATTTTTTCTTGGAGCCTTTCTTTTTACCCATTTTGTAAGATACGTTTGGGAATCGAAGTCGACTTAGGAGGGGTTTCGACCCCTTAGGTTCTTGATTGGTTGACACACGAGAGGATTTATGGTTGTGTGTTCGTTATGTGAATTGTTTGAAACACCATGTTTATATAGACAACTAGACAAGTACTTGGCCTCCAAGGAATCCTTCATGTTAGATGATTTTTTTTGTTACGATTTTTTTGATCGATCGAGAGATGATGTTGGATTTGTTTGTGACTTTCGGGTTTTTTTTTTCTTTTGTTGTAGCAGAGTTTAGATCGATATAAGTGGGGAAGAAAGGGGAAAAGAGAGATATAAGTGGGTATGTGACGTCACATGTAGGCCCAAATACCTTATCAGGTCATATTACCTAACATTGAAGGTTGCAACAAGTTTTGTTATCTAACTTAGTATTTTCGAGAGTTCATTACCTAACATAGAAATTTTTTCAAAGTTCATTACCTATATGTGTAAATAACCCATAAAATAAAGAATATGTGTTATATTAGTCAATCTCGTACGAGCGATGTCTATTAATTAAATTTTGTTGGGAATTACATTTGAGTTGATAGACAAAACATATGAAAGATGAAGGACTTATGATGATAAAGTGAAGAATGCAAAACACAAGGGACTTGCTTGTGAAAGAAGATTTATTTATTAGTCCCTCGTAGTATTTTTTAACCCTAGTATCTCTATTATATAAAGAGATACAGGGAATAGGTTTTAAATGTACGTACAAAAGATGTAAATCAGTAAAGGTGTGTATGTGTAAACCTAGGCGTGGTCTTTGTGTTAGACGCCTAGAGTTTGTATAAGCCTCAAGGATCTTGGATCCCTGTTAGAGTGTAACCGTGCTATACTTGATCACATAGCATTGGGACTTATTGTATTGTTAGAGTAGAGATGATGACGAAGAAACCTTGTTAGCAATAATAATGATTGTTTTGTTTATTCCGTTGCGTATCATGTTCTTAATCATTATTATTGTAATCCCTAGATGAGGTCTAACAAACCTCGAGCTAAACGATCTTAACAAATTTGTTACAAAAAAGGTTTGATGATGATCATTATATTTGTTTGGTGGTGGGTTTGATAGTTTGTTAAATAGTGACGTGGGCTGATACAAAGATAGTGGATTTGGTGACCATTCTCTCTAGCCTAAAACAAGTCAACTAGTCATAATGGGTGGTTGACCTTGTGGTCGGTCGCCACCTAAAACCCGTCCCTCCATTACCTCATCTATGACGAACACGTCCACCCAGGAAAAGATTAAAGATTTGGTTGGGTAGGCGATCGAATGGTGTAAGTCTCTTTGTGTGTGTGCGCGTTTTTTATTTATTTTTGTGGGGTATGTCTTTTGTGGTGACCCTGGTCGCCTTAGTAGTGACATTTGGTCATAGAGAGAGAAGCTGAGTTAACGTTATGACAAGGGCATTTGGTCACCAATGACCATTACTATTAGTTTTAAGTTTTTTCTTTGAGTAATGTCCAAAATACATCTATTTAGTG
>LBNU01012546.1:0-18975 GCA_014162995.1 Artemisia annua
TTCATATGAAGATGTAGATGATTATGAAGTCTTCATTAACGAGCCTGCGCGTACTTACAGTTCTCACGGTGGCATTAATCAATCATCATCAGAAGAAGAATCAACGTCAGATGATGACGTCATCATTACGGGGTCTACTCGTAATTATGCAGATGACGATGGTAGTATTGAGGGGCATGTTCGTAATGACACCCGCAGACGCGGAACCAGGCTGCCTTATGCTGGCTCAGGCATGAGGCGGGTGAGGCTTGGCGGCGCACGCTGAAGGCACTTTTTTTTGGTTAGGGCTTTGATTGGGTCATATTCAGACCAAAATATCTATTGGATGGTTTTCTTCTCTTTATAAGCTATGGTTTTTAGGTTACATTTTGTTATGGGATTTTTTTTTTCAAACGGTTTTATGACTTTTAGACGTTATAATGTTATGATACACAATAATTAAGCTCTCTGCACAGCATAAGCCATGAGAGTTAAGCTATTCTCTTTTCTTTATGAATTTTTGCCACAGTGCTCAAAATTTGTAGAGCCGACATGTCGGTTGCTCATTTTCTTTTTTCTAATACTTTACCTTTCTCTAGGGTCGTTCAAGCCAAATTTTGAAGGTATTTGATTAGCTTCTAACACTAGTAATTATAGGTTAAAAATCTGTTGTTACGTGCTTGGATGTATGGTGATTTCTGTCGTGGTTTATGTTTCTTCATGAAACATAGTTTACACTTTTACAAAGAAAACGCAATGCCAAAATTCTTACCAAGTTTTATGAGATAATTGTTGGTTTGTTACTAGAGGAGTAGAGGTGATACTCTTGAATCACTGATCATTTTTAAAATTCTACTTTAAGCCCTTTAACTTTCTAGAATTTCTACAACATTAATTAATTTCATATTAAAATCTTTTAAAACTTAAAAGGGTTTTACTACGTAGTAATATGTTGTATCATTAAATATGATAATAATGTCTATCATTAAATTAATTATTTAAAGATTGTTTAATCCTCAAAATTTAATCATCTTTGGGTTCAATTCCTATAATATTTAGTTAACAGTGGTTACAAACTTACAACTGAACGCTTAAGTGTTGCATTAAAGGTGACAACATAAATTGGCAAGTCAAATTTAAATATATACTCTAAAAAAAAGAAAAAAAAAAATTAAAAACTCTGAAAAAATATTCATTTGATGTTGCATTGCGCGAGTATAATGCTATTTCTTAAAAATTTCAATCTTCTTTTAAAACTTATTTCTTAAAAAAAATCTTTTAAAACTAAACTTGGGGTGTTTGTCTAAGATTTATTTGATTTACTTTTGAGCTTATTGAAAAAGTTGAAAACCAACAAGCCTTATTTCATTTCTTTTTTCTTCTTCTTTCTTTTTTAATGTTAGCATTGCGCAAGTATAATACTATTTCTTAAAAATTTCAATCTTCTTTTAAAACTTGCTACGTATTTCTTAAAAGTTTCTATGTTTTAAAAGTAAACTTGGGGTGTTTGTCTAAGATTTATCTGATTGACTTTTAAGGTTATTGAAAAAATTTGAAAACCAACAAACTTTTCTTTGTTTATTTAGAATTTTTATGATTTTTTTTCTGTGCATGCTAGTTCGTAACTAGGTCGTAACTATGAAATAACAAAAACCAAACAAATGTCAAATACCATAAATAACAAACCTCAAACGAGCTTTTACATATGGTACTATTGTCATCTGTGCGGTGAGCATTGCCAAACCTTTTGCATTTATAAAGGTATTACTCTTGCTACTTTCTACCGATGTGGGAAGTCAACTTGAATTATTCTTTATTGTGGCAATTGATAAGGGTCAACTTTTTTATAGTGCATAGCTTTACAGGTAACGTAGATTAATTCAGATTGCAAAAGATAGACGCTTCATATGACATGATTAGTTGTGAAATATTGCCATAGATCATACCATTTGCAATACAACTGTGAAGATGAGAATCATTTGATAACAAATTAGTATTTCAACTTTACAAGTGGTACTTAGCCAACTAAATATGCTATAAACCTTTACTCGCTAGTAACAAAATCTGAGTTATATTTAAATACTTTTCAGTTTTTATAGATCACAAGTCAACGAGTATAAGAAGATAAAGAAATAGCTACAAATAAAACGTTAAAGGGGATCCTAAGTTTTGTACTTAACGGTGAAAGGCTGAAAATCAAAATGACATATACTTTAGAATCATGTACTCTGTATCAAATTTTTTGGGTAAGTTCATAAGTCTTAAATAGACAGAAGTTATTATCAATGTTGTAACAGAACGTACGTAATGTCATGGCGCAACAAAACTTTAAACACAATTCTAAGATATTTATGTCCCCTGTAAAATTTTACTTCTCCATTAGTTGTTCATTAGCTAAAATGTGTTTGTAAAAGTGATTATTGCAAATTACAAGAATTTTTAAAAGTGATTAGAGCTTTGAAACATATGGACCCAAACACCGTTCGTCGCACAAACATTTATTTGACAAGAAAAACAAAACAAATAGTACATTATAACCCACAAATCAACATTTGTGTTCTATTCAATTTACTTCTTTGGAGCAAGTCTTGACTTGATCTTTTCCACCTCTTTGGTTCCAACTTGGAATGTTTTCGTCAAAACAACATCTTCTACTGTGGGAGACGATGCAAACAAAGCGTTTGCCACCCTTTGAGTACCGGGCAACTGACTGTTAAATCCAACAATAACGGCAGCAGGAACTTTTCCACTGTTTAACTGGTAATGAATTAAGCCTCTAGGAAATGTAAAGATTTCACCAACTTTGATGGTCTTGGAAAAGAGTTTGTTTTCTGTTGTTATGAAGCCGACATCTAATTCACCCTCTAGCACATACACAATCTCAGTGGCTCGTGGGTGAGTGTGTGGTGGGTTTATACCACCTGGTGCATAATCAATGCGAGCCATGGACACACCTAAGGTGTTTAGCCCATTGATTTGTTGCACAGAGGCTGATGTCACAGTTGCACCAAATGTGTTGTTGGTGAGTGCGGGCTTTGCTAGCCCCGCGAAGAAAAAATCATCCGATGATATGTTGCTTTTGCAGGCGAATCCATTCAATTTTACACCTGTATTTTATACAATAAGTTATTAAACCATAAAACTTCATTCATGATTCATCTCATGTACTATAGAAAAAAGTAAAATTTTATATTTGAACAACTGATTACATCCACTAGTTGACCAAAACTTGATAAATCACAGCATGAAACTGAGCAATCAAATGTTAATATATTTTCATGATTGTAAGTTGCTTTTGTTCTTAAAGTTTTGATCATGTCATCAATTTTTATGTACTCAGCAACCTAAATATAACAAACCTAACTGAACGATGTACCATAAATATAGTGCAGTATATATTTACTTGCAAAATGTTGATGATCATAAAAGTTGCTAAACATTAATAAAAGTCTAGTGTATTAAGGTGGTACGTGTTTACATGAGATGAGTTAACTAACCTCTAAATCAGTTAAAGGCATGCATCTTATATTGCAGGGATTGATGTAACAAAAAAAAAAGGATTGGTTTTCATAGCTCATGTGGATTAACGAACGTGGATATCTATGCAAGAACATGAAATACCTGACGAAAGATCCGCGACACAGACATCTTGAAGCAGGTCAGGATCCGCTGATATGAAAGAAGCCAAAAAGATTGCCATCATCATGGCAATCACCAAACCATAATCACTAGTAGCCATTATATATAAACAAATATATAAGAGGCTCTTTTTACTTTGTTCGAAAAGTGGGTTTGAGTTGAAAGACAAATGGTGGGTATGTTGTATTTATAATGGGTCGAAAGAGAAGACATTTTGACGGCAATTTCAGATGGGTAGCTGGTCCCTTTCAAGTCTTTCAAATCTGTGTTTGGAATTTCCCATTTTTGTTTTGGTAGTAAAATAACTGGTCAACTGGAGATCCTTCATCTAGATAAGGTTTTAAATAGCTTATTCTATTTTTATTTTTTCAGCATGAAATTGAAGTGCGTATGTGAAACTAAAATGGTCCGATTCACACCGTTTTTTTTCATATGACTATTTCAAGTTTCAATTAAAAAGTAGATACATAGATATCAATAGAATCATAACTGATAACATTAGAGTTTATAAAGGTATCAACCGAAAATGATAAAATTTGAAAGTCGTTGTGACAAAGATTTATAATTAGTCTATGCATTATTTTCTCTATCTGAAAAATACTGTCTATGTTATTAAGGAAATATTGTCTACGTTATTATATTTGTCTGCCTTAACTAAGAAATTTCCATAAGGTAAAACCATGATTTGTGTGTTCATGATAACCAATATTAATGACCATCAAATTAAGTTTGTTAACTTATCAGATCGGTCGCACAACTTTCTTTTCACAAAGCATTATTTACTTTGTCATCAATAAAGATCTACCTTGACTTTCACATAAAGTATGTTTTGTTTGCAAACTAGTCTGCTAGGAAGTGCTTATCTTACTATTAAATAAAAAGAACTTCTTACCTTAGGTAATGCCATCTCAGCACTAAATAGTTAGCTAGCCACTATTTGGTGACTTTGAAAAACCATACGAGTACTTCTTTTGCACATTTGCGTGCACTCTTGTGTAAGCCAAGAAACCAGCAAACTATTTCTTTCCCACCTCTTATTCATATCTTACCCATATTGCTATCGAAGTTCCTCACCTTCTTTAGTTATGGTTCCGTGCTATGTAACCTCTAAACACTCATGTAAGCATGTATGTTCTTTGTCTTCTTTTCTCATTTGATCTTTTTTTTGGGCTCATATCACTAACATGTATCAAAATACACCAAAAGCAAGATGCAACCAAAATCTGTGTGACACTCTTAACAAACAGAACAGGTAATAAGATACACATACCTATTAAAACATAGATAACTACAAAACTCAGCATTAGTTATAAGGTTAGGAAATAGGACTTATAGGAGATGCTGGTTGTCTATGAGGGTAGCATCAAATTAGTGATTCAAATGTTCGTTAATCTTCAAAGTTAAATCATCTTTAGGTTCAACTCGTGTATTTGTTCAATAATGCTTACAATTGAAGGCATAAGTGTTGCATTAAGATTGACACCATTAATTGGCATGTCAATCTTAAAATCGATAAAAAATAAAAGAGTAAGAACTGTAGAAAAATATTCATTCACGGGTATAATACTACTCGTATTTCTTTAATAATTTCAATCTTCTTTTAAAAATAAACTTAGGTTGTCTGTCTAAGATTTGATTGTAAATCTGTCAAAGCCTTGGATTAAGGACTTTGTTTTTCCGAGGTATTGGATCATGTTCTCTTCTTTGGCTTCGTATTCTCCTGACACCTGGTTGGCCACCAATCTGGAATCTACGTTTGCCTCTAGGTTGCGTACACCCATTCGTGCTGCGATGCGTAATCCAGCGATTAGGGCTTCGTATTATGCCTCGTTGTTCGTGGCAGTGAATTCAAAGCGCATGGCATATGTGAATTCCATTCCTTCTGGGTTGATAAGGATGACGTATAGTCCATACTCGGGTTACGAGGGCCACCATAATAATAATTGGACTACCAAATATCCGATATCGGCGAACACGCCGAAGAGTGAGGAGCACGAAACCTTATCGGTTACGTGTGTATATATAGGGCATCATAGCTCTCGCCTAAAGTACGACATACAACCCTAAAACTCTTCACAACCCTAAATCGATTGCTTACTCTCACGCCGGAGGATAATCGGGGGAAACAATCCCTCGATAAGCCTAACGGTGTCTATTGCTTTCTTAGTGCGCAGGTCTCAAGAGCATTAAGATCTAATTGGTACGAGAACAGGAACCCAAACAAGGAACGCCCAACTTTTGTATCAACATAAGCTTTTACCGAAATAACAAAATGTAAACAAATAACATAAATAACAAACATCAAAGAAAGTACTTCACATTGTTTAATATATATTAACAAACCTTTTGCAATTATAAACGTATCAATGTTGCTACCTACTACCGATGTGGGAAGTGAAATTGAATTATACGGCAGTTGATAAGGGTCAACTTTTTCATAGTGCATTAGCTTTACAGTAACATAAATTAATTCAGATTGCAAAAGATTGACGCTTAATAATATAACATGATAAGTTGTGAAATTTTGCCATAGAGCATACCATTTAGGATACAACTATGAAGATGAGAATCATTTGAAAACAAATTAATATTACAACTTTACAAGTAGTACTTAGCCAACTTAATATGCTATGAAACCTTCACTCGCTAGTAACAAAATATGAGTTATATTTAGATACTTTTCACTTTCTATAGATCACAAGTCAACGAGTATCAGAAGATAAAGAAAATAGCTACAAAAAAAACATTAAAGTGCATCGTAAGTTTTGTACTTGACGGTGAAAGGCTGAAAATCAAAATGACATACTTGTACACGAGTTGTTTTAAGTTAATAACCCGCACTCGTATAACTAGTTGTTCAACATGTTTCGCCTGCCTGACCTGCTTTCTGGCTAGCTTCGATGCATTCATTTTATCATCTCCAACTCTAGACTATAATCATCGGTGGTCGAGAATCTTGATTAATAAGTGAATGTGAGGTAAGAAAAAGGGTTTTATGTCTGACATGAAATAAATTGTTGAATACAATGAATTTATTTTAGACAAAGCTAGTTGGTTTGTAGGGCGTAGCTAAAAATTGTAAAGATAGATATCTTTTATTTATTTATATAATAAAAGAATTACATTATTTCGGAGGTTTTTTGGCAAAACAATCTTAGTAGAAAAAAATTGGACAAATAGGGAAGCTCGATTTTGCCACGTAGTCGAAATCTAGCAATGTGATTGGTCAATAAAAAGTCAAAATTGAATTGATTTTGGTCAAAGTTTAATAAATTTTGTGGAGAATTAGATTGAGGAACAAAAACACATAAAAATATATGTGTCAAATTTATGAAAATAAAAACTTAAAAAAAGATGAGGTAATTAATAAAACATTAGTGGTTGAATTTTAAATATATTATATGGAGTTAAGTGTAAAATTATAAATCTCCATGTTTTTTGATAACTTTATATAATAAACAAAGATATAAGATCATTTGAGGACCAAACTTTTTTTACATACCAAGGGACTAATCTCCACCATCCATCTTCCCTCCATCTTTATTTGATCTAATGGATGGGATTAATCCCATCAATTTAAAAAACCCACTTTCATCCTTTTTTTTCAAATATTAATATCTTTCAAACCGTTAATCGTTAAGCGAAAAAAAATATACCGTTACGACGAGCATTTAATTATCTTTCTATAGATAGGCACTTTGATATATTTTCGACAAAATTTTTTTTTTCGTTTTTTTCACGTTTTTTTTCGTGGCCGAGAAAATCATATATGATATATCATATATGATATTACATATCATATATGATATATCATATATGATATGATATATCATATATGATATGTAATATCATATATGATATATCATATATGATATGTAATATCATATATGATACATCATATATGATTTTCTCGGCCACAAAAAAAAACGTGAAAAAAACGAAAAAAATTTTTTTTTGTCGAAAGTATATCAAAGTGCCCGTCTATAGAAAGATAATTAAATGCTCGTCGCGATGGTGTATTTATTTTTGCTTAACGATTAACGGTTTAAGATATATTTAAATTATAAAAAAAGGGTGAAATATTAAATGCTTTTAATCTCAACCATTGATTTCTTTTTAGATGGATGGTGGGGATGAGTCCCTTGGTATGTGAGGAATGTTTGGTTTTTTAAATAACTCAACTCATAAACAAATAACTCATTACACTTTATACCTTCTACACTTTATAATATGAACTTTGTTTACGATTACATGAGTATTAGTATTAGTTTAAAACTTCCATCCATTAAACGTACAAAATTTTATAAACGTACGAATTAGTTTTAATATACGTTAAATACTTTTAAAAAATATATATTAAATACAGTTAAATTATTATTAACGATTATATAAATATCAAATAGTAAGTACGAGTTATTGTGATATGAAAATAAACATTTGCAATTGTACTTATAACGACTCATGTAATTATTATTTAAAGTTTATATACGGATATCCGGAAAAACATTTTTAAAAAAATTTACGGAGTATATTTTAACTCCATCAAATCTTATTATGTCCTACTAAACTCGCACATTTTGTACAACATGATATCAATAGTTAAAGTTAAACAACAACATCAACCTTAATATAACATTTATGTCAGTTAAACAAAGTTAAAGCTTTCATCCAATAAAATTTTTACAAAATATAAATTGATATTAATACATAATGAAAAATTTATGCATACTTATTAGTTGTACTTATATCAAAATTTTCACGGGAAAATTCTTATATATCTATATAGTAAACAAAAAATTTAAAATAAATTTGATTTATGTGTAAACCCATGTGATCAAAGAACCTTTGTCCCAATAACATTATAAGGAGACACGCTCAAGAATCAAATACAAGGTCAATGCCACGGTTATATTTACAATTTCTCCTAACTATTTTTCTTATTTTCGCACATGTTGATACTCTAACTTTTTAAAATATACATAAGATATTTTGTTTTTAAACGATAATACTATATAATTAAATTTTTCTGGAAAAACCCCATGCGTGCACGGGTATTATAACTAGTAAAGTATAAAACAAGTAGCTAATATCTTAAAAGCATCCCCTATAGCATTTCACTAGAAGTATAAAAGGGTGAGATTTTTCGTATTCTGGTTACCCGATGATGACGAAATTTTGACTTAGATGTACGCAGTTTAACTAAAGTATCTTCTAAATTTTGATTTTTCGTATTCTGGAATTTGAACGTTTAGATGTCGGACCATTAAATCATTTTGGTCATAATAGCTTTTCATTAAAAGCGTTTAACAACTTTCAAAACTAAACACTTCAAAATACTTGCTGCCAAACAAAAGCTATAACGCGTGTAATTATAAATTTTGAATCCTCCTATAAGAGAGCAAGGTGCAATTACACCATATAAGTTTTATAAGCGTCGTCACGTCAGCATGTACCATATAACACTTCTATAATATAAACACCCTCCATTGTTATAAATATTGTCGCATTTCTTCTTGGACCATTTCCTTGTAGAGTTGATTATTGACTCTTTGAAGGCCTTGGCTTGCTGGAGAACGTAGACACATATTATTTTAAAATAGCTCATTCGGTTCTTCAATGTCATCCGTACGTACGCGTCTTCCGGGAACAATGGCTTTAGCACCACGCCACTTCAAGTGACCTTTGAGGACATCTCATGCTTCATTTTGGACAAATGCAAACCCTAAGTTTCTTGGATTTTTTTTAATAACAATGAGTTAAATCACGACGAATCATTTTCACCATTTGGTTAAAGTGATCTTAGCTCATTAGTAAATTATGCGGTGGTGATGAGACGAAAAGTGTACCCGTTTTAAGGGGTCATTTAAGCCCTAATTCGAGTAAATGTGATCAAATATTGCCCTAAATCGTTCCTTTTGTCATTTTAGGTACTTTTGAGAAGAATTCTGGAAAACATGCTNCAGGACAAAGACCAACACACAAAGAAAACTCATGAACACGGCAATTGCCAACCAATTACCAGGTCCAACATAACTGATGAACGATAAGCAACGTACCCAGGGAAGCATGACCACGCAACATATATGGGATCACTCTTTCTCTCATTATCATCAATTTGGCGGCAATAGTAGAACGAGCAGATGAAAATCTTCTTCCATCTGTATACAAAGAAGTCAGTGAAGCATTCAACATAGGACCATCTAATTTAGGCTACCTAATGTTTATGAGAAACTTTGTTCGAGGTTTAGCATCTCCAATGGCTGGAGTCTTGGTTTTAACCTATGATTGCCCTACCGTTCTTGCTATGGGCACATTTTGTTGGGCTATATCCACAGGTCTTTTGGGCAGCAGTAGCTATTATGGTCAAAATCATCTCTGAACATCAAATTCCTAATTGATAACCTATCCTTTCATAAACGCATCACAATTTGCAATTCATGCGAAAAGATAGTATTACTAAACATGTTAATAACATCAAAACTTCATTCGTCGATGATTTCTTTCACTCACAAAGATACTCTTTCTAAAGTTAAATAATCAAAAAATCACTAATATCGATATTCTTCACATGTGACCAAATTCATAATCCCTAAAACAGGTCTGTTCCCACTTATCAACGTGTAATTGGCATATTCAACTTCTACCATGACAGATGTTGCCAATTCAATAATTACAGCTCCAGAAGTATAAGACATATACTGATATACATTATGCATTATTATCAACATTATGGGAGCACCAAATCAATCCAGCATACATCCAACAAGGACCCCACAAAGATAAGCTTTGAGAACCCATAATGCATTATTATCACCAGAATTCAAATGGAAAATGTTGATCACTAGACGAAAAGAAAAGGCCATCTCGTCAACTCCTATAGTGGATATCAATTTTCTCTTTGGGTAGTTGGGAAAGATGTTTTATTAGTCATATAAAATGAAATTTACGGATTCTGGAGGCTGCAACATCACAAGTCTACATACAAGTGAAGGTATTCAATACCTAATTTCTTCACAAGTGAAGGTATTCGATACCTAATTTCTTCACAAGTGAAGGTATTCAATACCTAATTTCTTCACAAGTGAAGATATTCGATACCTAATTTTTCACAAGAGAAGGTATTCGATACCTAATTTCTTCACAAGTGAAAGTATTCGATACCTAATTTCTTCACATGTGAAGTATTCGATACCTAATTTCTTCACTAAGTGAAGGTATTCGATACCTAATTTCTTCACAAGTGAAGGTATTCGATACGTAATTTCTTCACATGTGAAGTATTCGATACCTAATTTCTTCACAAGTGAAGGTATTCGATACCGAATACCTAATTTCTTCCCAACATGTGAAAGTATTCGATACCTAAATTTCTCAGCAAGGTGAAGGTATTACGATACAAATAATTTCTTCACAAAGTGAAGGTATTCGGATCCTAATTTCTTCACAAAAGTGANCCAAAACCCTAATTTCAATTTCAAATCCCAAATCCTCAGCTTTTTAATGCTCCCTTTATTCACATGCCTACATTCATTCACAATCACAATCACAATCACAATCACCAATCCTTCCATTAACAAAAAAATGGGCACTTTAACTCTTAATTACACCAACAACAAACGTGAATTCGATTCACTGTTTAATGACTATAGACACTTATCAAAAAGGCTTAAATCATCACCTTATTTTGGCTCAAAACCTGTAGAATTAACTAATAAGCGTTCGAGCTCGGTTTCGAGGTTATCGCAATATCCGAAAGCCTTTACGCCTATTTCGAAACAAATTCAGGCTCCTTGTTTAGTTGTAAAAGGTTTTGTTCCGAAAAAATCAGATGGTAGTTTGTTAGGTACTCATAGGATGGCGAATTGGTTTAGTACGAAAGCGAGGCGAGAGGATATAATACCTCTATAATATAAACCCCATCCCTAGCTATAACTGTTAAAAGCGCTTATGAGTCTCATTTTGTTCTTTTTCATTTTTATTAAAACAAACACATTACTATATATACTAAATACCGTCGAATCGGTGGCTTTTCATTGGTTGCCTGAATTCCTTTTCATTTGTTGCCTGTATTCAGCCCATTTTTGAAGCAATATCTTTAGCCCATTTTTGAAGCCAGTTCAGAAGCCCAAAAGATATACTTAGATTTAAACAAGGTTACTCAAACACACTAGACTTATTGAACAAAAGCTAAAGGTAACACAATAAGTTAGAAACTTAGTAACCAATGAAATTCAGCAAACCCAACATCTGTAACGACAACAAACAAATGATCACCACCCCGCCGCAATGCGGCGGCTCGCAGCCATCCTCGTGACAACACCAAGAAAGGGCAACTTGGTAAAATCCTTCTCAAATTCTCTTCATTTTCTCCCTATTTCTACTCATCTTGCTCCCTTCTTCCCAACAAAATACTAACCATACCAAAACATCAGCTCCCACCAGGCCACCATTATGGAAAACCCTGACCACATGGTGACAAAATCTTATTGGATCAACCAGCACGGCATTTGTGTGAGCCATCACGCACTCATATACTGAATGCCAGGTGGTATATTTGAATGGAATCAATTAAGTAGCCTGTGACCAACCATGACCAAACAAATAAAAGGGACGATCAAAGCCGTAATTTTCCTTCTTTCCAATTTACTATTGGTCTATTGTCACATTGAGCTACATAAAAGTTAATATTGAATTATACCGAATTGTCCCATATTGATTAAGTAGTAGTAATCAAAGTTGATGATTTTCTGTGATCCATATTTTTATGATCATAGTAATAATCTATTACTTATATTCAATCTCTATTTTATAAGGTATCAAGTAATCACATAGATAAGCATATTGTGATGTTGATAGTCAAGTAGATAATTAAAAAGGGAAACCTGGAATGTGTAAATAATTCTGTTCAAGGTAGACTATAAGCAAAATATATGAAAGTCTGATGAGCTTTGTAAGGGGTATATGGCATGATAGGGACTTTTTGGTGTATGCTTTTGACATATCACGCTTCCATTTTTATAGTATACTTGACTTTATGGCTTATTGCGTATACACACCATATGTTTGGTACATACACACCATCTCCAGTTCTTTGTTTTTTCTATCGACTTGTCTCTTTCCTCACACATCAAACCACTCGCTTTTCACTTTCTTTGTTTGTATTTTTTTGGCATAAGTGTGGCATTTTGACTTACCCAAAAGTACTTATATTCCAAATCCATAGCATGAATTCAATATTCATTTGACACGTAAAGCAGTGACTTGATATTCAAAAGGTGTTCAAAGATTTTATTGTTCAAATCTAACTTTTTAGATGCCCATCTTGTGGTGGTCGGAGGTACGATGGCGGTTCTAGTAGTGGTGTTTCGCCGGAAGTGTGGCTACCGGAGGATGGTGGCTGGATATATTAAATAAGGGTTTGTGTATTAACATACCAGCCATTCATTGTGACGGGACCATGACTCTGGTAGAAAATGAAAAATTCTACCATGACGTGAATTATAATACAGAAAATTCATGGTGACCGGAGGGATGGTTACAGATGTGCATTTGCTCGGTGGATAAGGAGGAAGATGAAGTTTAGTGGAGAGAGAAAGAAATTAAAATTTTATATATATTGTTAGTGGGCCCCACCTTAGGTAGTACTAGATAGGTAGTAGAGTAGGGTGTTAGTGGGGTTGGGTGAGTTGTGTGTGCAGTGGTGTGCAAAAGCTATCTCCCTAAAAATCCCATGCAAACAAATACCCTCACAAACACACCACCCCATCCCATTTACTTCACCTATTCTCTCACTTAAAAAAACACACTCTCTCACAAGAAGGAAAAAAAAAAAAAAAAAAAAAAAAAAAAAAAAAAAAACTCTTTTCTTTTTCACAAAACACTCTCATCTTCCACCACAACTCCGCAACCACCGAACTCCACAACCACCAAATTCCACCACCATCAAAACCCCACCACGACCTGAACTCACCACTGCCGAGCCCACCGCCACGGAACCCTTACCACAGTAACCCTCAACCACCGAAACCTCACCACCAAGAAAAATAACCTCCCGAAATCTCCACATCAAAAAAAGGGTTTTCAAGATTTGAGGTTTATTTTTGTCTTTTTGTTAGATCTATACATATTAAACAAGTTTTGAAGGTATTCTTATATAGATTTGTATGGTTTATGTGTAGATCTTAGTTTTGTTAACATTCTTGGCATGTTCCTTATCTCCGCCGCCGGATCTTGCTGTGGCCGCCACCTAAAATTTTAGGTTCGCCGAAAATGTAAGTCTTCGAGTATGTTTTTGTTAGATCTATGAATGTTAAACTTTTTTTTTTGTTAGATATTAGTTTTTCTTATTTCAGCCGCCATTTACCATGGCGTGCCGCCGCTTGCTGCCACCTTCCGCCGCCTGCCACTGTCGGTTATCTCCCCGGATTTAGCTGCGGCCGCCACCTAAGTTTCTTGGTAATGTTTGTTATAAAGGTTATTGTATAAACTTTTGTTATAAAGTTGTGTAAAGTTTGTTATAGAATTTGTGTATTTTTTTTTATAGAACTTGTTTTTTTTATTTTTTATTTTTTATTTTTTTCTAATGGTTATTTAATTTTGTATTAAGTTCGTGTATTTATTTATGTAAAATTACTTGTGTATTATAGTGTGAACTCTTTAAATTTATTTGTGGTTTTTAGTATTGTTTTAGTTTGTTTGTATATATAGCTAGAGGAAAATTCAATTGCATACCTATATTTTGGTGCATACCAATGGACAAATCCCCACCTTTCATCCATTTTGATCTAATGGTGTAGATTAATCTAAAATTTAATATGCTTAACCTTAATACTCCCAACTATATAAAGCCTTTTCTTTTCTTTCTTTTTTCATTCGCTTCATTTTTTACACACACTTCGTGTGTGTTTCCTCTGCTCTCATTCCTTCCATTCATAAATCAGTTATCCCCACCCACAAGTACCATTCCAATCATCATCACCATCACCATTCCGATCACCATCAATGTTCTGGTCATCATCTCATCATCACCATCACTGTTCCGATCACCACTCCGATTACCATCACTGTTCCGATCGACAGTTACCGTGTCTTTCATCATCACCGTTCCGATCACCATCACCATCACCACTCCGATCACCATCACCGTTCCGATCATTATCATCATTTTTTATGGCTTCTTTTGATCTGAAATAAGCGTTTGTTTCAGAAGCAGATTTGATTGATATTGTTGCGGTTGATAATGTTGTTGAATCAGTTGTTAATTATGTGAATCAAGTTGTTAACATTTCTTCTTATCAAGTTGCACACCAAGTGTTTGATGAAATGTGTGAGTAAAAAATGTTTGATAATCTTGTTATCTGCTCCTGTAATTTTGCTTATTAATTAAGTTGTTAGTTGAATTTATGCTTTTAACTGCATTTGAATGCTATTTTTGTGTCTAATTGTTGTTTTGAATCTGCTCTGTAACGCATGTGTGGTATCACCAGTGATATTTTGAAGTTGATGATTATAAGCTGGTTTAGTATCACAAGTGATATACGTTTAGTATCACCAGTGATATACGTTTAGTATCACCAGTGATAATTGTTAGTCTGTTTATTTATAAGTTGTTTATGTTAAGATGTTTAATTTGGTTATATAACATTTTTGACATTTTGATGAGGATGAAAGTATAAGTTTGTGGGGGTAAGCTTATGGAGTTCTTGGCATTTTTCGTGTTGTTTCTGGGGTTAATGCTGAGTATATAATGAAGATCATTACTGGATTTTACACCAAGGTATTAATTATGTACTTTTTATGTACAAGATGGTTTTTGTGCCTTTCGCTGTAATAGACAAACACAATAAATGTTTTTGCTGATGGTATATGTGTAGTATCACTAGTGATATGTTTGATATATGTGTAGTATCACCAGTGATATGCTTGATATATGTGTAGTATCACCAGTGATATGTTTGATATATGTGTAGTATCACCAGTGATATGTTTGATAATCTGTTTCTTATTGTTGTAATTACTGATAAGCTGTCTATGATACTGGACTTCTTTTGTAGACAACCTGAGAGAGCTAAAGTCAAAAGTTGAGACTGATTTGCCAAGTCTTCCACCCCGAAAAGTTTGTGATATTGTTCAAGATTTTATGGGTATAAAGAATCCTCCTAAAGGACATAAGAATGACCGTATTAAGGGTGGACGTGAGAAAGCTATTGAGAAAAGTAAGAAGTAAGAACCAAAAGAAGGGTTGTAATATTTGTAGTTTAACTGATCATAATAGACATACTTGTCCACACAAGGGAAAAGTTTCAAATGTCAATGGGGCGGCGGCTTAGTTGAAAGTGGAGGCGGCTTCTCAGTCGCTGCAATTGAAGTATTAGTTTGTTGATTGATTGATTTTTTTACAGAATTGTTAGGTTTATTTAATAGCATTGCTAATTTTATCCTGGACTTGTATATCATTTGTGATACTATTATGATTTTTTTTCTTCTTCTGAATTGTTAGGTTTACTCAATAGTAAAATAAAGCTTAACAAGTAAACATAAAAACCTATAAAATGTACAAAATTTCACAATTGATAATACAAATATCACTAGTGATACTACACATATACAATTCAACTTTAAATATCACTGGTGATACTACATGTATGACAAATTTCACTTTTCACATTACCATATTAAACTAAATACCACTCAAAACTTTATGAAACAAATATTCACAAATCAAGATAGATTAAACAATTGCTCGCTATGACATTTCTATGAGTTTGGATCTCTTGTGACAAATAACATGATTCAGTCAAACTAAATACCTACTATTGACTTCCAACTTGTCAACTATACACATTTAGTTATAACCGTATAGATTAAAACATAACAACGCAACTGTTTTCATCAACTTGTTCTATTTACTTTAATTCTTCAAAATCCATCCTCTCCATGGGTTCATCAACTAGCTCCTTCATTTTATTCTCAGATGCTTTCGAGGGAATATCACATGTGATCACATATCACATGTGATATCACAGGTGATACCACCTGTGATATCACAGGTGATACCACCTGTGATATCACAGGTGATACCACCTGTGATATCACAGGTGATACCACCTGTGATATCACAGGTGATATCAAGTGATATCACAGGTGATATCACTAGTGATATCACAGGTGATATGACTGATATCACTAGTGATATCACATGTGTGTCAGCTTTCTTCTATTTGTTGAATCAATTGTGGTGATGGAGGAACTTGTGATATGACAGGTGTTTGAGCTTCTTCAATTTGTTTGTGGAGATGTTGTGCTTTCTTCAACGCAATTGCACTTGTTGTTGATTCTTTTGTTTGATGATGCTGTTTTTTGCACAGGTCTCATTCAAGTCTGTATCAAAATATTTTCATAATTTTTGTTAGTGTACGAATAGTTCATTTGTTTTCAATATCATATGTCAAACAAATAACTATTTGTTATCACAATAGATATACTACCAATCAACAATAATTTAACTGTTATATCACAGGTGATACACTACCAATCAATATTGTTTTCAAATACCGCGGTAAAACCTTTTGAAACATGCACAATCTATCCATTAAACATACAACTCCACCACAAATCAAACAGAAGCATCACAACATATCTTTTGTTCTGTTAAACCTAATTTTTAATCTCTCATATTATCACATAAATCATCACAACATCACAAATTATCAAAAATTAACTAGTAAAACACACTAATAATGATTCTATAACAGTAAAAACTAAAGTATTCGTTGTTTTAGATGTCGATTGTTTCATTTTCTGTGTGCTTTATGTGATTTGCACGGTTAAGTCAAATACAAATATCACTAGTGATAATACACATATACAGTTCAACTTCAAATATCACTAGTGATACACACGTATGATACTTTTCACTCACACATTTCATCAAACACTTGGTGTGCATCTATGTATACAAAGTTTTTCACTCAGAAACTTAACCAAATGTAAACACTAAAAAACACAACCAATAAAACATCTAAATAATTAGTTGGAAGCACCGTACCTTGTTCTGGAGATTCAATAGGTTCATTTTGAACCGGTTTTTTTGGGGATCTGCTTGCGCAATTGATGATTCTTCCATTTTTGTGATTTTTTGATGATTTTAACGGGAAAAATTGGTTGATTTTGAGTTTTGTTACAGCTTTTTAATGGCTTTAGAGAGAGAAAGTGCAATTTTTTTGATATTGATTGTTCTGTAAAGTGAGAGGTCGGGGGTGGGCTGGTGGGGTAAGTTTGGGGAATTGACAAAAGTGGTCCCTCCGTGTTTTTTATTCTTAAATCTTGTCTCTTTGATCCAACGGTCACGATCCGTCCTTTGGTATGTACCACTTTTTGGGTATCTAAAATAAAGCGCCTCTATATAGCTAATAGAGTTTTGTTGTATTAATTCTATAAGTTTATAATTTTAGATATTTGGTATATAGATTGTTGAAGTTAAAAGTATAACCGTAAAAGTTGACATTCAAATGTAAAAGTTAAATAATTTTTAAATATTACATGTGTTGAAGTTAGAACATATTTTAAAAGTGTGTTATAACTTTGACATTTTAAAATATTAGAAATAAATGAAAGAGTGAAACTTTTAAAATTTAAATTATTTGTAAAGTTTAATAGTTTCGAAATTTGAAACATATTAAAAGTGTAAAGTTTGAAATATTTTGAACTCTCGGAGATTGAAAATTTTGAACTCTCGATTGATATATTTTTGAAATTTCAAAATTTGAATTATTTTTGGAAGTTTCAAAGTTTGAAATATTTTGAAATTGTAAAATCATAAAATGGTAAACAAAGAAATTAATTTTAAAAATATTTTGAGATTGTTCAAATGTTTTTTTTTTTTTTAATTTGAAACTTGTGTTGAAATTTGGACATTAAGCAAGGACCAAAGCTGTTAAAAGAAAGCAAGGACTTGACGAAGTAAGATACCAAATATATTACGAGCAGTGTTTGGACAATTGGACATTAGAGGATTAGACATCAAATATATTACGAGTAGTGTTTGGACAATTGGACATTAGAGGATTAGACATATCTTACCGGATATAGTTGTTGACCATGAAAGGCTAAGGGTATGTTTGGCGAAAGTAACTGTTGCTGGTGCTGGAGATGGTGTTGGTGCTGGAGATTATAAAAAGAGATTATTTTTATAAGCTACATGAAGTAACATTTGGTTTTAAGAGATTATGAAAAGATTATTTTTTTTAGAATCTCTTATAAGTTATGTCTGCCAAACAAGGATTATTTTTTAAGTAGCTTATTTTCTGAAAAAATAAGCACAATCTCTCAACAATCTTGTGTACCAAACATAGCCTA
>LBNU01012546.1:22201-61768 GCA_014162995.1 Artemisia annua
AGTTGCTCGAGTCTGTTTCTTCATAACATTAACCAAGATCTGCGCTGACTCTGTAAGCTCCTGGGTTTGCAACTTGGATAGCTCAGAAATGCTTTGTAAAGTTGAATCAAAAGCAAACAGCTTTTCAAGCTCTCCAACAACCATGTCCCTCTCCGCCACACGGCTCCTTATCTCTTAAGCCTTTTTCCTTAGTTCAGCCTCATCCAACAACAAAACATCCACCTCTCTCTCAAACCTCACTATCATCATATCCCTCACATAAGATGACCCAGCAGTAGCAGCTAACTCCTCACAGAAAGGCATAGGAGTTTTCATTTTTTTTCTTCAGTTTTTGATTGTGGAAAAATGGTTTTTTGTAAATGGATGGCTTTTTATAAATTAATTTTGGTTTTCTATGTGTTTTTAAAGGCCCTTGGCTTTAATTACAAACCTTGAGCCACTCCCCATAAACAGTAACTCATTATTATTAAATCTGACAAATGCATTAATACAACCCCAACCTTTCACATCCCCTATCAGTTTGACCAAAGTCTCCTCCACTTGTCATTTGATGCGTAGCACATTTTATGTGAAATTTTTTCAATTAATGTTGCTCTTGTCTTATTAATGGAATAAAAAGTTTATTTTGTTTTTAATTTTTAGAGTAAATTGCAAATATGGTCCCTGTGGTTTGATGAGATTGCACCACAAGTCCCTGGTATATGGAAATTGTAGGCGGCCTCCCTGTGAGCAAGTTTGGGTTTCACTTTAGTCCCTGGTTACTAACGAGGTTAGTCTAATCCCGTTATCTCCAGCCACATGATTATCACGAGAGGGCATAATTGTCATTTGTTACTTTTCCTAATTAAAAAAATGGTGCACACGGATGGTTTGATTATTTTAATAGGTTTAACCCTAAACCCGATCCAATGTTAGTTTTATAAGTATAAAACACAAATTAAAACCCTAACAATAATCATATTCGTCCCCAAATTAAATCCTTTGATCCCACTTTAATCCCCATCATTTAAAATGCAAACTTGGTACATTAGAGCAGATGGGGAAACCTTTGATGAAGCTGTTTATGGTAATAGCACTCAATACCTTTGAACCCATTGTTATCATTTTAAGTATATAATCTTTTTATTGAAAAATGATGTCATTTGTAGTATCTAATATGTCTTTTGAATATTTAATAGGTACGTATAAGAATTTGTTCTCAATGAAGCTCCATTATGGTGGAAGGTTCACTGAGTGTCCAAATAGGAAGTATGTTGAAGGTGAGGTAACCTTTGTGGACATGATTGACATGCAACAATTTAACATTGATTTGTTATATTCAGTATTGAACTCCTCAGGCTATGATTCTAGTGGAACTTTGTATTTTCACTATAAGATACCATTAAAAGGGTTAGATAAATTCTTGAAGCCTTTGGTTAATGAGTCTGATTTTGAAGGAATGTTAGAGTATGTCCCTAAACATAAGACTATGTATGTTTATGTTGAGAATGGGAATACCACCATAGGAACTGTGAGTGAGGAAGTAAGTGATGGTGAAGAACAGAGTGATGATGAGGAAGAGAGTGATGGTGAGGAAGGTAGTGATGGTGAGGATGAGAGTTAGACTGATGAGGAAGAGGATTTAGTTGAGGATGAGGAACATATGGTTGATGAAGTAGATGTGCCTATGACAGGTTTCAAGTTTGAAGTAGATGGTGAGGGTGAGTTGATTGATACCATTAAACCCAATGTTACTTTATCTGAAACAGATTTGCATGAACTAGATTTTGAGTCTTGCCCAAGTGATAATGAAAATGACAGTGCTAGAACACAGGGACTTAGGAAATTAAGAAAGGGTATTAAGAACAGTTTCTTTGTTGGTAAAGAGTTTGCAAATCAAAAAGAGGCAAAGGATAGGATTAGAGCTTATGCAGTTGAGGCAAGAAGGAATATAGAATTTAAGAAAAATGATAAGCTAAGGTTAAGGGTGATTTGTAAAGGTGTGGTACCAAGTGTGAACAACAAAGATGCTTTTGTTGACAAAGTGCAAAGTCAAACAGACCATAAGTCTGACAAGGGCAAGAAGGTAATTGAACATGAGGAAAATGACAAAGTTGAATGCCCTTGGATTTTGTATATCTCTAAAGGGGATAAGGGTAAGTGGGTTATTAAAACCTTTATTGATGAGCATAAATGCCTACAATCCAGGAAAATTAAACACTGCACCTCCACTTTCCTTTCCAAACACATCACGGATATCATAACCAATAACCCTGAAATCCCTATTTTAGCTGTGCAAGAACAGTTGCAGAAAATATTTCATGTAGGGGTTTCTAGGACTAAAGCTTTTAGGGCTAAAGCAAAAGCACAAAAGATTATGAAAGGAGATGCTCAAAACCAGTATGCTTTACTTAGGGATTATGTGATTGAGTTACAGAGGTGCAACCCAGATACCACTGTTAAAATTGATGTCTACAGGGAAGAAGATCCAGAAATAAATACAAGAATTTTTAGAAGGATCTATGTCTGTTTGGGTGCTCTAAAAAAGGGGTTTAAAGCTAGTGGTAGGGAGTTGTTAGGTTTGGATGGAGCATTCATGAGGGGTCAATATGAGGGACAACTGCTTACAGCTGTTGGTGTGGATGCAAATAATGGGATATACCCTGTTGCTTATGGTATTGTGGAATCTGAATCACAACACTCTTGGTCATGGTTCTTAAATTGTCTAGGTGATGATTTAGACTTATACAGCAACTCTCATTTCACTTTCATTACAGACAGGCAAAAGGTACAATTCACATTTAACTCACATTTCAATTACAGTAACAATTAACATTGATTTGTTTATTAATAGTTAACATTGGTATTTACTTATATAGGGTCTGTTACCTGCAATAGCAAAGCTATTTCCATCTGCTGAGCATAGGTACTGTGTTAGACACATTAATGAGAACATGAACCTGACATGGAAAGGAGGTGAGTTCAAGGACATGTTGTGGAAGTGTGCAAGTGCATTGACTGTGGTTGAGTTTGAAAAAAGTATGCAAGAGTTGAAAGGATATAACAAGAAAGCATATGAGTATTTGAACAAAATTGCACCACAACATTGGAGTAGAAGTCACTTTTCTGGTTAGTGCATTTTACTTATTTTTTCACTTTTTAAGTAGATTCAAACCTGGTCATGTAGTATTTTTTCACTTTCTAACTTACAATCTTAACTTAGGGAGGGCTCATTGTGACCTGTTAATCAATAATATCTGTGAGGTCTTCAACAGACAGCTTTTAGATGCCAGGGATAGTCCTATTATTACTGCCCTTGAATATGTGAGAGAATATCTAATGAAGAGGATAGTAATTGTCCAAAAAGTAGCAGCCAAATGTGAAGGACCCCTTACCCCTGCTGCTGCAAAGATTTTTAAGTTCAAAAAGGATGCTGCAACACAGTGTACTGTGGATTGGAATGGAGCAGATCTTTTCCAAGTCAAGGGTGCATTGGGTGAACAAACTGTGGTAAACTTGAATCAAAAAGTTTGTAGCTGTAGGAAGTGGGAAGTATCAGGCATCCCATGTAAGCATGCTATTGCTTGCATCTATGATATGGCAGATAATAATATGGATGTGGGAATCCCTGAAGACTGGGTACATGATTCATACAAGCTGAAGACATGGATTGAGGTTTATTCTCACAAGGTTAATCCAGTTAATGGGCCACAATTTTGGAAAAAGTTTGAATGTGCAACCACTTTGCTTCCACCAAAAGTGGTTCCACAGATTGGAAGACCATCAAAAAAGAGAAAGAAAAGCAAAGGTGAAATTGAAATGGTTAAAGATGGGAAGTTGACAAGAAAAGGAAAGCAGGTAAGGTGTAGTATTTGCAAAATGACAGGACACAACAAAAGGGGTTGCCCTGCAAACAAAGGTGGCACAAGTCAGTCTGCAAAGGTAAATGCAAAAGGTAAGAAATCTGCTTCTCAACCAAGTCAATCTGCAAAGGTGCCTACTAATGTTGTAACAAGTCAAGCTTCACAACCAACTCAAACTACAACTGGGCCAAGAGTTAAAAGAACCAAAACCACAGCTAGCAGGTTAACTCCAGAAAAAAAACCCAATGCATGACTGTGCAAGGAAGTTTGGCTACTATTATCTTTAATCACTAAGTTATCATGTTTGTTTTAAGACTTTGTGTAAGACTGTGTTTCTAGACTTTGGTTGTCTTTTGTGTTTTGCATCATTTGATGTCTGAAGTGTGATGCTTTTAAGACTTGTATGTCATTTTCTAGACTTTGTTTATCAATGTTTGACTTTGACTTTTAGCATATGTTGTGCCATTTTCTAGACTGCTAGTGTGATTGCTTTTACCATGTGTTGTGACTTTTACCATATGTTGGTCCCAAGTTGATTGCTTTTGGTCCCAAGTTAACTGTGGTTGGCAAATGGCAATATGGTTACTGTATTTTTGGCAAATGTGATTGGTTTTGGTCCATGTGAGAATGCTTTTGGCAAATGCCAATGTGGTGAGGATGTGGTTTGGCAAACATGAACTGCTAAACAATAACTTTTTTAGACAATAATGTATAACCATAAAGTGATTTCATTCATTAACTGACTTTCAATACAAAACACAAAATCAATTGACCATTACATTCATCTTGATCAATTCATAAGTTCAGTTACATTGCAACACTAAAATACCATTACATGAAATAGAATATCATAAAAAAGATCCAACTGCAAATGAGCCATATCTTTAGCCTACGATTTGCCACAGCCATTGCATTCACAGATTGCTCCAATGCATTTCTTGAAGCAAGTAAACCAGGGATAATTGCCACAGCACGAGCACACATAGGTGGATCCACCCAAGAAAAGAAAGGACAATGGGTACCCTACAATGAATAACTTACAACAATTAGTAAAGTAAATGTCACAAGGATAATCACCAAATGCATACAACTTACAATTTGGGGACAACATCGAAATCGACGTCCAGGGTTTATATTAGTCCAAGAGGTACGTACAATTGTTGGGTTACCACAAAAACAATTCATTGGTTTAGGGGCAAAATAATCTAGGGTTTATGTGTGTGTGTGTGTGAAGTTGTGTTGGATTTATTTGGGGGAAAATGACGTTGGGGGTGGTCTTATAAAATTCTCAGATTGGGACCACAATCAAAAAGACAATAATACCCTTTGTGTTATCATGTAAGTCCCAACATAACGGGATTAGACTAACCTCATTAGTAACCAGGGACTAAAGTGAAACCCAAACTTGCTCACAGGGAGGCCGCCTGCAATTTCCATATACCAGGGACTTGTGGTGCAATCTCATCAAACCACAGGGACCATATTTGCAATTTACTCCTAATTTTATATTTAGTATATTTATAAGAATTTTTTAAAAGCAAATACGTCCATAGTAAGTGTGGACAAAAAGTAGTTTTGCATTCCCATTTGAAGTTGGACAACTCTATAACATTTGTCTTGCAAAAATTTGTAGTTTGGGTTGGAATGTCTCAGTACCAGGGCTCTTATTTACATGGAATGAGAAAAGGAATGGAGAGTGAATCCCGCTAGCATCTTATAGCGACAAACCACCCCTAGACAAGATGGTATTTTTAAACAAAAGCCACTAAGCCAGAACAAGCTTATAACATGTGTATTTGAACTTAAAACTATCAATTTATTGAGCATAATGTAGACTGGCTCAGCCGCAACACTGGATTCATAACATATGATATGCATAACCTCAGTGTTTGGTTTATAATTATGACAAATCTGTCTATTGAACCATAACATAAACTGATAAACACGCACGTTATAATACTTCTTCAGCTAAAAACCAAACCAACATTCTTAACTTGTTTTAGCCATTATTTGAAGATTTAAACTGATATTGGTTGGATCCCTTTGATAGAAGGGACTCTCCAAAAATAGGCGTATGCCACGCGCACATGATATTCTTTAGTAAAAGGCGAAAGAACAGTTCGCTTTGTGCTCACTGCGTGGCTAAGACAAAACATGTGTGGGAAGATCGATAAAGCATAACCATTTTTAATATGAAAAGAAAAATGAGTCTTGTAACGGCCTCAACCATTATTAAAGTAAAAACGAATCTTTGATAGCAGCTTATTTGTTTCACCACAAAGCAATCAGGATCTTACTTCTTTGAAAAATATAAATTTGAAAAGAAATATTTCAATGCCAAATGATGACCCACAGACGAACTTACTTTCATTATTTTGTTTTGATCCATTACCCAAACCACCCAATTTGCCACTTACGTACACAAGAGAGCTCGGATAAGAAAAAAATAAATAAATAAAAATAAGCCTTTGCTCAAAAAAAAAAGAAAAAACTTCCTATTCGTGGAAGTTGGAACAGCATTTGGGATAGTGGAAAAGAGCCAAAAGTTCCATGTAGATCTCAATTTAACCATAGAACCCAACATTTAATCTCATCCATCCATCCCTTTTACCATCCACGGTGCACATAAATCCAACCTTTTTTTTCTTTTTTTATTAATGTAAGGGCATCGTGGTCAATTCACTCATTACTAATAACTCTCTCAAAACCCTCACAATCTCTCAAACCGTCACAATCTCTATCACGGTTTCTTTCAAACCCTCACACTCTCTCAATCATAAATATCAATCTCAATCTCTCTCAATAACCGTTATCCGCCGCCGTTGTTGAAATAATGGGTAAAATTGCTTATTTTGTTGATTATTTATGTTTTGTGTATATTAGCAATATAAGCCATTAAATAAGCTTATATTGTTATTTTTGTATATATATGTGTAAGTTATAAGTTATTGCTATGATGATGAATTTATATTGTCGTGCTAACAATAGAGTTTTTTTTATGGATGTTACTATGTTAGTGAGTTTGGGTCTAAAATATTTGCTTGATTGTATATGTTTTGTTTAAAGCTGGTTTAAGTTGAAAGCTGGTTTAAGCTGAAGTGGTTACTTGGTTAGGTAGTTTGATTCAAACTGCTTGGTGTTTTGCATTTACTCAATCTGATGTGGAAATTTCAGACTTTTAGTTTATTAGTAATTGAATAGGGGTGGTCTTATAAAATTCTCAGATTGGGACCACAATCAAAAAGACAATAATACCCTTTGTGTTATCATGTAAGTCCCAACATAACGGGATTAGACTAACCTCGTTAGTAACCAGGGACTAAAGTGAAACCCAAACTTGCTCACAGGGAGGCCGCCTGCAATTTCCATATACCAGGGACTTGTGGTGCAATCTCATCAAACCACAGGGACCATATTTGCAATTTCCTCTATTATTATTTTGTCAACACATGTTTAATTAATTCTAATTAATTAAATACATAATTATAAACGTTACTTAATATATATGTACAAGTATATGTATATATATTACTTATGAATTACAACGACAATTACAATGTACGGATGTTCCGTCACGAACACTTACACCATGAGCCATCACCAGGAACTTAATTATCAAACTACTTTTGAAACTTACGTACCATACAACAAGCAAGAAATACATAAGCACTTGGTCACACATAAAAACCTTTTCAAATGAGTCAAGCACTTAAAGCATGAACACTGTACTAAGACTTACCATACCTACTTAGGTCGCGTGTTGGAGCGGTTGCACAATTTACTTGTTGAATAGCAGATTGCTATCTTTTAAGGTGAGTTTATAGCCCCATTTTCTTATAAATACTGTTTTATAAACCTTGGGGTGAGAAACATGCAAAACTGTTTTCATGGACCAAAACTGAACTTGTTTTTACACAATGGTATGCGGAAACCTAAGTTGCTTGAATCCCACTTTGCCCACCATCGACAACCGTCAATTTCTGCTAGGAAACGCGTATGTTATAAATAGATCTATTGAGGGTGACTCCTCCGTTCGGTTGGCCATGCATGCCAAAGCGAACGTATACCAAGACGACCTCTTTGCCGAGTGACTGGGGATTATCACTCGCGGGCACTTTTATTGTACTTATGCCTTTTGGCATACTTTTGTCTAGTTCGGTTGTTGAGCTTAATGTTGCATACGGAATTAGTGTGTGCTTGCTGATTATTGCTATGGTCCATACGTGCTATTTACTTTAAACCTATAGACTCACCAGCGTTAACTGACTTTTAGCATGTTTTTCAGGTGCTTAAAGTATGTTTATGTTGAAGGCAGGGCATGGCGAGGTCATAAGAAACCTAAGTGTTTTTACACAAGCGTAACTCTGAAAACTTTGGGACAGTCATGTAACTGGGCCTTACTTTTATGAAAACTTGAAACTTATGTATGACATTTGACTTAATTTATGTTATGGATTTTAAAAAGGATTTTCAATCCGTTCTCTATGTATCTTGTGTTGTGATTCCTATTTAGTAGCACCCAAAACATGTATGCTTCCGCGATTCTCTATTTTTGGGGGTGTTACATTTGAAGAGTGCAACTCAAAGTGTATGCATTGTCACTGAACTGAGATTGAATCAAGTGATTTCGGATTTTGTTAATTTGTTTCTATGTATAATGTCAATAGTATGTACAAAGATAAACAATATATTAAGCCTGGTATTAAATTGATCTTTGTCTCTTGGGTACACTTAGGTGACCAAGTAGTAATGTGAGGCAAAATGTTGCTATAATACAATGTTAAGGAGAAAGGAAGATATTACGGAGTAAAATGTTATTGTGAATGGTAGACACCAAACTGTTAAAAAAATGGTGTCATGTGGCGCATGTCTCGAAGTGTCCAAAGATATAGCCTATTATGTGATACAATATCACAACATTATACAAGAGGCACAAGTCCCATTGTCAGTATTTTCAAAATAAAGCTAAAGATCAGGTGATGTTTTTGATTTTTGAACAATGACAAGAAAGTTCTAAGACCAAATTTAACATAAACAACAAAGGCCACATGTCTGCTATATCAAACTAGAATTANATCTTTTTAGACAATTCCCAATTTTCTATATGCGACATAACAAAACAAGGCAATAAATGCAGCATCAAGTTAAATTTTGACAACAATGTTAATATACTTGCTCTATAAGAGCTTACCGTATTTCAAATGCACATTTGACATTAATTTAAGGAAAGTGTGCACAAATTGCTTTTTTAGCCTCATTTTACATTAGTTTTCGACATCAATTATTATATTATCTTGAGTAAATTACACCGTTAGTCCTTATACTTGTTCCAGATTTCATCCGACATCCAAAAATGCTAATTTTTTCATTTTTGATCCAAAATCAAGATTATATTACGCCGCTAGTCCAAAATCCTGACGGTCGTTAGATTTCCCAGTTATTTCAGTCACATGTCAAGCACATGAGGGTAGGTTGGTCCTTTCACTGTTTTTGTCCTTTAATTGATTTTTTTTTAATTTGTACTTTTTTTTTGTCTTTTTATTGATTTGTTTTTAATTTTTTTGTTTGTCCATTTTATAAGTGGGTCCCACCACCACCAATAACACACAATATCTAACCCAACCACCTCCTTCTTCTACCTCACTACTCTTCTTCAACCTCTATCCCTCCTCACCACTGTCACCACCGTCACCCACCACCACCATCGGATCCCTCCTCACCACTGTCACCACCATCACTCACTCCTATTTTATTTTACCTAACTCACCCACACTACCATCACTACCACCACCAACACCACCATAATCTCAGTCACCTCCACCACTATCATCATCATCTTGTCACCACCACTGTCACCATCATCAAACACAAATTTCATTTCCAAATCTCATCTATCCACTCGAAACACAAAAATTTAAGATTTTCACCACGTAAGGGATCTATTTATTTGTTCCCTTTGTTACCACACATCAACAAAAACATAATCCTAATATAATCCATCGTTCTTTTCTTTTCTTAAATTCTTCTCTCAATCACAGCCACAAAAACATATACCATCCACTAGTTGATTTCTTCCTACCTTTGACTTCATAAGACAAATTGAATCACAACAGTATATATTAATTTCACCTTTCATCTTTTCTTCTTAATAATACCAACACCAACAAATGATTTCTTTTGTTCTATTATAAACCGAAACAACACCAATTGTTTCCATGAAAGTTTTTCTTGTTCAAAACCCCCAAAATTATTCACTAATCTTTACTCCAATTCCATAAAACCCTTTTCAATTAAGCAAAAACTCATCTCAAAAACCTAAAAAAAAATGTCAGATTCATCACCAAAAATATGCAATCGGAGAATATCAATCGGGTTCCCATTCCTATTACTAATATTAAAGTTGGTGTTGGTGATTTTTGGAGTATTGTGCACTTGATCATCCGGTCAAGACTACCCGGATCTGGCTAGAACAAAAGCTGAGGATTTAGACTCTCCACTGGTATGTATAATTGTAGTTTGCTCAGCTCTGCAAATAGTTTGGTGCACTTATGATGGTGTTGGACCGGTGACAACCATGGTTTTAGTTTGCGCCCATCATCACAGCTGGCAAGTTGGAAGTCTTAATTAGTTTGGGGAGTGATGAAAAGATACAATTAAAGGACAAAAACAGTGAAATGACCAACCTACCCTCATGTGCATCCTCATGTGCCTGGCATGTGACTAAGATAACTGGGAAATCTAATGACCGTCAGGATTTTGGACTAGCGGCGTAATATAATCTTGATTTTGGATCCAAAACGAAAAAATTAGCGTTTTTGGATGTCGTATGAAATCTGAGACAAGTATAGGGACTAACGGTGTAATTTACTCTATTATCTTTTATCACTGTTTCAAAGTTTATTCTATGAATGTCACGGGTCATAGAACTAAAACCGAATATATCGTTAATGGTTATGGTCAAATAACTTACATATCGTGTGGATATTGTGCTAAAAACACGGATCATAAAACTATTCGGTTTTCCTTTTACATTTATCTAATGTCTTTTAGTACATTGTTATACCAAATTCATCTAAAAGATTCTTTACATACACATTATTCTTAATCAATCATTACTATATGTGTTATATGTCCGTTTATAACACATTCTACATCATGTTCATGGTTTTCAATTTAATCATGTGAATTTCACGGGTCATAGAATTTCACTAAATGTTTTTATATGTCGTTATTACATGTTAAGGATTTTTGCTTGAGTTGAGTTATCACATGCTACAGCCGTTTGCAATTACATTTTGATCGATTAACGTTCTATTTTGAACGCTACACAAAACACTTACCACAATATCACAAATCGTTAATGATATGCCGCTAGGAGTTTCCGTTGCTATGCACGGGTACTCGCCTAGTTACATAAATTATCCATGTGGCTCTAAAAAATTACACCATACGTCATTGATTCAATTACATAAAAGGTCCATGTGGCAATAACTTTCCTTTTCTTTTAAAGTTTTATCCATTTCTTTCTTTTAAAGTTTTTTTCTTTCAAATCTTTTGCCACATTTTTTTATACCACATTATCATACCATACAAAAATATTTATACCACATTTTTTATCAAATCTTTGGCCACATTTTTTATACCACATTTTTTATCAAATATTTTGCCACATTTTTTATACCACATTTTTTTTTATCAAATCTTATGCCACACTTTTTATACCACATTTGTTTTATAAAATCTTTTGCCACATTTTTTATACCACATTTTTTTTAATCAAATCTTTTGCCACATGTTTTTAACACATTTTTTTCATCAAATCTTTTGCCACATTTTTTATACAATATTTATTCACAACATTTTTTGTATCAAATCTTTTGCCACATTTTTCACGTATAAAAATTTGCAACTCGATCACGTAAAAAAAATGTGGCCCGAGTTACAAATTTTATCTATCACGTATTTTTACGTATAAATTTTTTGCTTCGATACAATTCGATCACTCATTTTTTTCTTCCATTTTTTTTGCTTCGAAACACTCGATCAAAAAATTTTATCAAAGCAAAAAAGTGATCGATCACGTATAGGTTTTTATGAAGCCACGAGAGTATCAATCACGTATACATTTTTATCGAAGCCAAAATATGATCGACACGTATACGTTTTTATGAACGGATAAAAATGTATAAAAATGGAAGAAAAAGAACGGATAAAAATGTATACGTGATCGATCACATATAAAAAAACGTATAAAAAATGGAAAAAAAAAAGTTGATCGATTGATAAAGTATAAAAAATGGAAGGAAAAAATCGAGTAGTTTGGTATAAAATTAGTTTATACGTGATTGATACTCTTGGGGCTTCATAAAAACCTATACATGGTCGATCACCTTTTTGCTTCGATAAAAATGTATACGTGATCGAGCCAAAAGAAATGTGTAAATTTTAAATATTTCTTGTGACAACCGTGATTTTAGCAGATTAGTTTGACTAATAGTCTCGATCCATTTGACATTGTTTGGTGTGAATTAAGTGTTTCTGTGTGGTATATGTGTGAGATATATATAATATATTTGTGATAAGTATGAATGTGTTGGCACTAAATCCCTTTGTGTGTGTGGTTGTTATTATGGTTTGGGAAGTATTGATTTTGGGTAAGTTCATTTTGATCACCTTTGTGGTGTAGAAGTGACTTGTGTGGTATTGGTGTTTTGCGGTTTTGCGTAACAAGTCTTCGTTCAAGTATTTGAGCGTTAGTAAGTTACGAGGAGGTGGTTTTCATGAGTTATGTTTATAAAGAGTGTGAAATTCTATTTTTGGAAACTTTGTTTTGAAAATGATAATTTTCCGAGTCGTCGTAAAAACTTAGGTTTATCACGTAAGACGTTAGGTTTCGTTATGGGTTCTCATAAAATATTAAAAGTATGAGGTTTTGGGTGTAATAATTAAATTTAATAAAAAAATAATATANGTAGTGTAGAAGTGACTTGTGTGGTTTTGGTGTTTTGCGGTTTTGCGTAACAAGTCTTCGTTCAAGTATTTGAGCGTTAGCAAGTTACGAGGAGGTGGTTTTCATGAGTTATGTTTATAAAGAGTGTGAAATTCTATTTTTGGAAACTTTGTTTTGAAAATGATAATTTTCCGAGTCGTCGTAAAAACTTAGGTTTATCACGTAAGACGTTAGGTTTCGTTATGGGTTCTCATAAAATATTAAAAGTATGAGGTTTTGAGTGTAATAATTAAATTTAATAAAAAAAATAAACATACATACATATATGTATAAAATTTGGCCATAGGGGTAAAGAGGGGAAAAGAAACCTAATTTGAGTCCAAATATGATTCTTAGGCCCAAGGATTATCCATAATTAATATATACAAACCCAAACAACCCAAAAGCGTTTTTCTCTGGTTTTTGGTCGTTCAAGAGAGGCAAAGGAAGAAAAAAAATTAGGGTTTATAATTGTGAAGCAATAATCAAGAATCAAGGTAAATTTCTTAAAACACATGTTCAATTGTTTGATTAATTATTCGAATTCATGTAATATTAAGTATGATGGATCTAGGGTTTGTAAGTTTCTGTAAATTAATTAATTAAAACATGTTGGGATCAATTAATGATTATATTATGATGATCGGTGAAGAGAATTGAGCGTAAAACATGCTAGTTATTGAGTTAGGGTTTGGACAGAAAACTAGTGCTGTAAAGATTCGAAGGTATTTAACAGATGGTGATGAGTTAGATCACGAAATTCTAGTCTAAGCTGAAGTTTAATGAAAGAGCTTTCCAAAAAGTCCGGCCACGATTGATTTCGAGGTCCGGAAGTTAATCTTTTGATTTTTCTTTGTTAAGGTGTCAAAGCTGTTAAACCGGGACAGAATTTGGGTATAAGTTTGATAGTGATTTGTGGTTGAAAAAGTGATATCTAGGATAGCCCTTCTGGGAAAGTTGAGTTTTAGGTTATCTTGGACTCCCACGAAAAGGATTCGCGATAAAAAGTTGTAGAAGTATTTTATTTTAATCAAAACTTTTTGGTGTGCGTTCAGATCCGAATTTGGATAGTTGACAAGTTTGATTTTCTTATGGGTACTTGTGTGTGTTATTAGACCATGACCTTCTGGGATTAGCTTGTATGCTTATGAGAGACCATGGTGAATTTTTGGTGTGAGTTGTTAAGCTTTAAATGTTATTATTTTATGTGGGTGAATGTACCCCAAAGTTGTGCGTTTTCTGAAATTATAAGTGCAAGGGATTTAGTGAGCATTAGTGATTGGTAGTGTTTGGTATGGAGTCTAGGAGACCCATGGTGGGTCATATGAACCTTATACATCCATCATATGGGTATTGCATGGGTTATAGCTTTTAGCTTGACCATGTGTAACGTGAACTTATTTGTGTTGTATAGATTTGTGATTGTTATTTGTTGGAAGCTGCAAAGTTGAGGTGAGTTCATAGTCCCATACTTTTACTTTGTTTTAAACTTGGGATGGGAATGATGCTTGTCTTAAATGATTTGAGTTACTGTGATTATGTGTGGATTAAAAAGTTTGGACTTATAATGTTATCGTATGAATGCTATGTGATGAATGTTATGTGATAATGCTGTGTGGTCCAATTGGGGGGGAGTATCCAATTGGAGAGTAATACTCCTACTCACTATTATGTTGTGTGGTTATAATGGTATCCAATTGGGATGATGCTTATCCTGTTGCTCGCGCATGCGACCCAATTGATGAAAGTGATAATGCTGTGTGGTCCAATTGGGGGGGAGTATCCAATTGGAGAGTAATACTCCTACTCACTATTATGTTGTATGGTTATAATGGGATCCAATTGGGAGGATGCTTATCCTGTTGCTCGCGCATGCGATCTAATTGATGATATTATTTGGGAGCGGGGGTCACGTTCCGGCCCAGATGTTGTGAATTTGGATCGGGGGGTCACGTTCCGACCCGGATGTTGTGAATTTGGATCGGTGGGCACGTTCCGTCCCAATGGTTGCCTTTTATTGTGTGATTTCATGTTAGCTTATATGATAACTATATTTATTTGTCCAGCTATGTTTTTTAATCACAGTGAACTGGTTGCCTTGAGTGTGAATGTGTGTCTTAAACCTATGAATCTCACTAACATTATGTTGACGTTTTAAGCATCATTTTCAGGTGAGCATTTTAAGGCTAAAGTTGAGAGCAGCAATTAGGCGAGACTTAGTTGCATTCGAAGACTTTATTTATGTTTTGATTTGACTTTATTTGAATTTGGTTGTGTTACGTTTATGTTTTTCATTTGGTACTTTTATATCTATTGAAGATACCTTTGGATTTTGATTTGGTTATTTTATTCTTGGGGTATTGTTACAACACTTCGTGTTTGTACTTTGCTCTATTTATGTGCATTGTAATATTTCTCTATTAGACACCATGTGTTGTGATGATATCCATGAAGTTACACACTCGCGTTTCCGCCTTGGCGAGGTGTGACAGATTGGTGTCAGAGCCTTGGTTATAGAGAATTAGGTGGTTTAACCTAGACTATAACCTAGGAGTCCCTCATATAGTTGCATTTAGGACCTATGTGTAAGTATAGTATGTTACATGTCTATTTTCCTAATTTATGAGATGTTTATTTGAGTTTTTGGACGTCCGATGTTTTTCGATTTTTAGTTTTGTATATGTCATTGTTTTTAGTATGGAACCTCCTGCACGTAGCAAGTTTTGTTGGACTATCGTTGTCGCTACGGGTTGCAAGCGAGTTGGTAGGATGAAGCGGGTCAACAGAAGGATCCTAGTTCCTGCTAGCATGCTTCCGTGTGTGATTGAAGAGAAGTTAACCTTAGAGAATGTGGATGGAAATGAGATAGAAAGGTACGAGACGATGGTGGCCGACAAGGAAGGCTTCACCACTAAGTACTCTGGAAAGTGTCCCCAATTCCTAGAAGATTGGGGAGTGGTTTGGCTAGACCCCGAGATGTGCATGCGTTTGTAGATCGGATGGAGGAGGAAGAGAGAAACCTCAGTGATGGCTTTGCTAGTCATCCACTACCACAGATCGAGGGAAACAAGAATGGATGGATAAGTGAAGAGGAAGAGTATGAGGTGGACTCGGATCTAGAGTCTACGGCGACTAGTAGATTTAATCCCAACTGATTGTTAGGGGCAAGTGCTAGGGTAGAGCCTGAGCCTTTGTGCGACGTCTTATGTTTTGCGTCATGTTTTGAAATTCTTATATTTTCTTTCCGTTTGGAGCCATGTTGGAGCACGTTTACTCTTGAGTATTGTCTCGATCTTATCCGAGTGATTTAGATTATAGGGTGTACATGATTGTTGGAATTGTTCCAAGAGAGATGATTGTTTGCATGAAGTGTTGTCATAGGAAGGAGTACACTTATGAAAGAGGGCATAGATAATTATGGTGGCCAACATAATTATACATGCGTCACAACGCAAGTGGAGTTGTAAGTATGATAGCATGGATTGTGATGTTTATTAGATGCTATGTGGTATATATGTACGTTATCATTAAGATGTGTGGTTTTGGAAGTAAGTATGTGTGTGGAATAGGCTTTATAACTATGGTCGCAAACATAATTATAAGGGTATCACACATGTGGACTTGTGACCATGATTACATTGATTGATGTTTGTTGTTATATGTTGTGGTAGATGTTATGTGATATCATGTTGATGATGGCTGTATGGTTAGAGAAGTATTCTCTTAACCGTTTGGGCAGTAGTTGTATGTTGAGGTGTAGGTGGTCAGATTCCATCCTACCTATCATATGCTGATACCTCAATTATCGGTTGGTACTAATGTGGTGANCATGATTGTTGGAATTGTTCCAAGAGAGATGATTGTTTGCATGAAGTGTTGTCATAGGAAGGAGTACACTTATGAAAGAGGGCATAGATAATTATGGTGGCCAACATAATTATACATGCGTCACAACGCAAGTGGAGTTGTAAGTATGATAGCATGGATTGTGATGTTTATTAGATGCTATGTGGTATATATGTACGTTATCATTAAGATGTGTGGTTTTGGAAGTAAGTATGTGTGTGGAATAGGCTTTATAACTATGGTCGCAAACATAATTATAAGGGTATCACACATGTGGACTTGTGACCATGATTACATTGATTGATGTTTGTTGTTATATGTTGTGGTAGATGTTATGTGATATCATGTTGATGATGGCTGTATGGTTAGAGAAGTATTCTCTTAACCGTTTGGGCAGTAGTTGTATGTTGAGGTGTAGGTGGTCAGATTCCATCCTACCTATCATATGCTGATACCTCAATTATCGGTTGGTACTAATGTGGTGACATTTAAGTTGATTCGTTTGCTAGACTCTCCTTTCGTATACCTAATTCTCTGGTTGGCATCTCTATTCGTACCATGATGGTACAGATGCCATATTCTTTCTATTCGACGTCGTGATAGGTGTTGTTTAATCGGATTCGTTTCTGTTGGATACTGGCTCATTTCTTTGGTTATTCCCTTACATTCATTCCTCGAATGAATATTATATTATTCTTTGAGTACTGTTGGTGCGTGATAAGTTGGTACGGATGTTAATCCCTCATTTACACACCAATTGGATTTCATGGCATGTTTTGCGATCTGATGGTATCAATGTTTTCTATGATCTTAATTTGACCGTTGTACGAATGAGTTTTTACGTTCTTCGCTTGGTTTGCAATGTATTTGCGTGAGTGTTGGTATGAGTTCGCTTGATGATTATTGTGATTGAAATAGCTTTTGGTAGAGGAGTAGAGGTTGATAAAGTTATTCGTGGGTGTACTATAGTGTTGGAGGGTATTTCTGTTATGGTTGATTTGATACCTTTTTGGACATGGAAGTTTTGATGTGGTGAATGGGGTGAATTGGTTGGCTAGGCATAAGGCTGAAGTAATATGCCATGAAAAGGTGGTTCGTATCCCTTTAGAGAATGGCGATGTACTACGAGTACAAGGGGGGTTTATTCTACCTAGTCATTCCCTGTAGGGAGCACCTGTGTTGTTTGTTAAGAAGAAGGATGGTTCGTTCAGGATGTGTATTGACTATCGGGAGTTGAACAAGTTAACGGTTAAGAATCGGTATCCTCTTCCTAGAATTGATGATCTCTTTGACCAGTTGCAAGGTTCTCGATTTTTCTCAAAGATAGATCTGCGTTCTGGTTATCATCAGTTAAGAGTGTATGAGGAGGATATTCCGAAGACAACTTTTAGGACTCGTTATGGACATTTGTGTTCACGGTTATGCCATTTGGGTTGACAAATGCACCCGCGGTATTCATGGATTTGATGAATCGCGTGTGTAAGCCCTATTTGGATAAGTTCGTGACTGTATTCATTGTCGATATCTTAATCTATTCTAAGACGAAGGAAGAGTATGGAGAACATCTGAAGTTGATACTTGGTTTGCTAGAGAATGAGAAGTTGTATGCCAAGTTCTCGAAATGTGAGTTTTGGTTATAGGAGGTACATTTTATTGGATGTGGTGAATAGTGAAGATATACATGTGGATCCTAGTAAGATTGAAGCGGTCAAGAATTGGAAGGCTCCTACGACGCCGTCTGAGATGCGCTCTTTCTTAGGATTGGCTAGGTGCTACAGAAGATTTATAGCGAACTTTTCGAAGATTGCTAAACCCCTCATTTTGTTGACTCAGAAGAACAAGAAGTATGTTTGGGGAGAAGAACAGGAGATGGCTTTTCAGTCGCTAAAGGATAGTTTGTGTAATACACCTATTCTGACGTTACCGGATGGGCCAGATGATTTTGTGTGTATTGTGATGCGTCGAATCAAGGTTTTGGGTGTGTACTAATGCAGAGAGGGAAAGTGATAGCTTATGCTTTCCGACAACTCAAGTTCCATGAGAAGAATTATACCACTCATGATATAGAGATTGGTGCGGTTGTATTCGCTCTCAAGAATTGGAGACATCATTTGTATGGCACGAAGAGTATTGTTTACACTGATCATAAGAGACTTCAACATATTTTTACTCAGAAGGAGCTGAATATGCGCCAAAGAAGATGGATTGAATTGTTTAGTGATTATGATTGCGAAATTCGCTATCATCCTGGAAAAGCGAATGTGGTGGCTGATGCGTGAGTAGGAAGGAAAGGATTAAGCCTAAACGTGTGCGAGCTATGAGCATGACGTTGCAGTCAGGAATTAAGAGTAAGATATTGGCAGGGCAAGAGGAAGCTCTCAAGGATGAGAACGCTATGGCTGAGATGCTGCGTGGGATTAGATCAACAGATGGAGAGAAAGAAGGATGGTGGACTATATTTCTTAGATCTAATATGGGTTCCACTACTAAAACATGTAAGAAGAATGATTACGTGGTTTAGACCAGATAATGGAAAGGGATGAATATGGAGGATTGTACTTTGCGGACCAGTTATTGGTTCCATTGGAAGGAAGCATGAGGACATCAATCATACAAGGTATTTGATACATCCTAGAATGGATAAGATGTATTATTACCTTAGCAAGAAATGTATTGAGAAGCAAGTATGAAGAGGAATACAAATACCTTAGCAAGTATTTGATAAGCTTGAAGGTGAAGGTTGATATCAACAACTATTAGGATGATGCAACAGCCAGAAATATCTGGGGATTTTGATGTAGAAAAGGTAGCAAGACGTTACAATTGATGGGTTGGTAGAGAGACGTGGAGTGTCGCGTCAATCAGCTTATATCAAGATGAAATACTTACTTCGCGGTTGTGGTAAATATTTTATAGAGCTTTGAGATAGCGTATGAAGATGAGTACGACTTGTCATTCTTAAATGAATAGACTAAGTGAGCATACAACCAGACGTTGGATAGTATGCTGAAAGCATGGGTGTGTTTGATTTTGGAGGAAGTTGGGGTATGCATTTACCCTTAGCTGAGTTCTCATATAACAATAGTTATCATTATAATATTAAGAATGTGCCGTTTGAAATGTTGTATGGAAGGAAGTATAGATCACCTGTTCTGTGGGTAAAGATTGGAACAAGCCAGATAATTGGTCATAAACTGGAACGAGAGACCACGGATAAGGTTTGCAGATTAAAGAAAGACTTAAGGCAGCGAGAGATCGTCAAAAGAGTTATGCGGATAATCGACATAAGCCTTTGGAGTTTAATGTTGGTGATTTTGGTGATGTTGAAAGTGTCTCCTTGGATAGGTGTTGTGCATTTCGGTAAGAAAGGCAAGTTAGCACCGAGATATGTAGGACCGTTTGAGATTACGGGAAGGATTGAACTTGTGGCATATCGGTTGAAATTGCCGGAGGAGTTAAGTAGTGCGCATGATACGTTTCACGTATCTAATCTGAAGAAGTGTTTGGCGGATGCCAGATTGCATGTGCCATTAGATGAGGTTAAGGTTAACAGGACCCTTCATTTTGTGGAGGAACCTGTTGAGATTATGGACCGAGAGGTCAAAAGTATGAAGCGTAGTAAGATAGCGTTGGTGAAGGTACAGTGGAACTCGAAGCGTGGTCCTGAGTTTACTTGGTAACGCGAGGATCGGATGAGATCTAAGCACTCAAATTTGTTTTGCTGATGTGGTTGGTGAGTAGATCGTTTGTAGTTGGATTTATATCGTGGAAGTTAGATGCGGGGGGTATCGTACCGACCTGTGAGAAGTCATTTAGATCATTGGTGTTATTGATCGGGGTAGTGTATATGTTTTTTGTGTATCGTTGGAGTATCAGGATGTTTTCGATCGTGTGAATTCGGGTATCTAGTTGGTTCATATTTTGTGGTGTTTTCTCTGTGATTTTATATCGTGGTAGAATCCCACATCGTCATAAGAATGGTTAACGATTTATGGTTTTATGGTGTGGTATTATTCCGCTTAAATATCCATAAATTTTCTTGATGTTATTGATGAGATGAGTTGTTAAATCTCGGGACGCGATTTCCCTAAGTGGGGGATGATGTGACAACCGTGATTTTAGCAGATTAGTTTGACTAATAGTCTCGATCCATTTGACTTTGTTTGGTGTGAATTAAGTATTTATGTGTGGTATATGTGTGAGATATGTATAATATATTTGTGATAAGTATGAATGTGTTGGCACTAAATACCTTTGTGTGTGTGGTTGTTATTATGATTTGGGAAGTATTGATTTTGGGTAAGTTCATTTTGATCACCTTTGTGGTGTAGAAGTGACTTGTGTGGTTTTGGTGTTTTGCGGTTTTGTGTAACAAGTCTTCGTTCAAGAATTTGAGCGTTAGTAAGTTACGAGGAGGTGGTTTTTATGAGTTATGTTTATAAAGAGTGTGAAATTCTATTTTTGGAAACTTCGTTTTGAAAATGATAATTTTCCGAGTCGTCGTAAAAACTAAGGTTTATCACGTAAGACGTTAGGTTTCGTTATGGGTTCTCATAAAATATATATACAAACCCAAACAACCCAAAAACGTTTTCCTCTGGTTTTTGGTCGTTCAAGAGAGGCAAAGGAAGAAAAAAAAAAATAGGGTTTATAATTGTGAAGCAATAATCAAGAATAAAGGTAAATTTCTTAAAACACATGTTCAATTGTTTGATTAATTATTCGAATTCATGTAATATTAAGTATGATGGATCTAGGGTTTGTAAGTTTCTGTAAATTAATTAATTAAAACATGTTGGGATCAATTAATGATTATATTATGATGATTGGTGAAGAGAATTGAGTGTAAAACATGCTAGTTATTGAGTTAGGGTTTGGACAGAAAATTAGTGCTGTAAAGATTCGAAGGTATTTAATAGATGGTGATGAGTTAGATCACGAAATTCTAGTCTAAACTGAAGTTTAATGAAAGAGCTTTCCAAAAAGTCCGGCCACGATTGATTTCGAGGTCCGGAAGTTAATCTTTTGATTTTTCTTTGTTAAGGTGTCAAAGCTGTTAAACCAGGACAGAATTTGGGTATAAGTTTGATAGTGATTTGTGGTTGAAAAAATGATATCTAGGTTAGCCCTTTTGGGAAAGTTGAGTTTTAGGTTATCTTAGACTCCCACGAAAAGGATTCGCGATAAAAAGTTGTAGAAGTATTTTATTTTAATCAAAACGTTTTGGTGTGCGTTCAGATCCGAGTTTGGATAGTTGACAAGTTTGATTTTCTTATGGGTACTTGTGTGTGTTATTAGACCATGGCCTTCTGGGATTGGCTTGTATGCTTATGAAAGACCATGGTGAATTTTTGGTGTGAGTTGTTAAGCTTTAAATGTTATTATTTTATGTGGGTGAATGTACCCCAAAATTCTGCGTTTTCTGAAATTATAAGTGAAAGGGATTTAGTGAGCATTAGTGATTGGTAGTGTTTGGTATGGAGTCTAGGAGACTCATGGTGGGTCATATGAACCTTAGACATCCATCATATGAGTAGTGCATGGGTTATAACTTTTAGCTTGACCATGTGTAACGTGAACTTATTTGTGTTGTATAGATTTGTGATTGTTATTTGTTGGAAGTTGCAAAGTTGAGGTGAGTTCATAGTCCCATACTTTTTACTTTGTTTTAAACTTGGGATGGTAATGATGCTCGTCTTAAATGATTTGAGTTACTGTAATTTTATAATCACAGTGAACTGGTTGCCTTGAGTGTGAATGTGTGTCTTAAACCTATGAATCTCACCAACATTATGTTGACGTTTTAAGCATCATTTTCAGGTGAGCATTTTAAGGCTAAAGTTGAGAGCAGCAATTAGGCGAGACTTAGTTGCATTCGAAGACTTTATTTATGTTTGGATTTGACTTTATTTAAATTTGGTGTGTTACGTTTATGTTTTTCATTCGGTACTTTTATATCTATTGAAGATACATTTGGATTTTGATTTGGTTATTTTATTCTTGGGGTATTGTTACAACACTTTGTGTTTGAATTTTGCTCTATTTATGTGCATTGTAATATTTCTCTATTAGATACCATGTGTTGTGATGATATCCATGAAGTTACACACTCGCGTTTTTGCCTTGGCGAGGTGTGACATTTCTAGCTACAAGGACGACATGTGTAAATTTTTAGAGCCACTCGTGTAAATTTTTAGAAATATAAAAAAAAAAAAATACACTTTTATCCATTTCTTTTGGCTCGATCATGTATACATTTTTATCGAAGCAAAAACGTGATCGATCACGTATACGTTTTTATGAATCCCCGAGAGTATCAATCACATATAAACTAATTTTATACCAAACCCTACTCGATTTTTTCTTCCAATTTTTACACGTTTTTTTTCTTCAATACCAATCGATCAATTTTTTTGCTTCCATTTTTTATACTTTTTTTTTTTTATATGTGATCGATCACATATACATTTTTATCCGTTCTTTTTCTTCCATTTTTATCACTTCAAAAAAACGTATACGTGATCGATCATTTTTTGGCTTCGATAAAAATATATACGTGATCGATACTCTCGGGGCTTCATAAAAACATATACGTGATCGATCACTTTTTTGCTTCGATAAATTTTTTTGATCGAGTGGTTCGAAGCAAAAAAATGGAAGGAAAAAAATGAGTGATCGAGTGGTATCGAAGCAAAAAATTTATACGTAAAAATAAATGATAGATAAATTTTTTTAACTCGGGTCACATTTTTTTTATGTGATCGAGTTGCAAATTTTTATACGTGAAAAAATATGGCAAAAGATTTGATAAAAAAAATGTTGTATAAAAAATGTGACAAAAGATTTGATAAAAAAAACATGTGGTAAAAAAATGTGGTATATGGCAAAAGATTTGATAAAAAAAATGTGGTATAGAAATGTGGCAAAATATTTTATAAAACAAATGAGGTATAAAAATGTGGCAAAAGATTTGATAAAAAACATGTGGTAAAAAAATGTGGTATAAATAATGTGGCAAGTATTTGATAAAAAAATGTGGTATAAAAAATGTGGCAAAAGATTTGTTAAAAAAAATGTGGTAAAAAAATGTGGCATAAAAAAATGACAAAAGATTTGATAAACAAAATGTGTTATAAAAAATGTGGCAAAAGATTTTATAAAAAATGTGGCAAAAGATTTGATAAAAAAAATGTGGTATAAATTTTTGTGTATGGTATGAAAAATGTGACAAAAGATTTGAAAGAAAGAAAACTTAAAAAAAAAAAAGAAATGGATAAAATTTTAAAGAAAGGAAAGTTATTGCCATAAGGACCTTTTATGTAATTGAATAAAGGATGAATGGTAATCTTTTAGAGCCACGAGGATAATTTACGTAAATTTATGTAATTAACTTTTGAAAGGACGACATGTGCAAATTATTAGAGTCACTTGGACCTGTTATGTAATTTACTCAAGGACGAATGGTGCAATTGTTTAGAGCCACATGAACGATTTATTTAAATTTATGTAATTAACTCTTGATTAGATCATGGCACGTCAGATTTATGGTTACAATAGCAAAATTAAAAAAGTATTTAAATTTCTTTAAAAAAATAAAATATTGTGCATATAAAAGGAAGGGTAAGGATCCAGTGAGAAGAAAGCTTAAAATGAGAAGAATGAGAAATAACTATAACCACATATTTAAGATGCGTCGACTTGAATTAGATGCATCTCTATTCATTTAGATGCATCCCACATAGTTTCGAAAGTAATTTTGAAGTGAAAACGATGCATAGTAGTACTAACAACAAATTTGGCCTGCAGAGGACAAAAAATACATAGGATTCGTCTAGCTTGATGAAATGCGTCTAATATATGTATATGCATATAATTTTAGCTAGAAAATATATTATGGTGCATCTAAAAGATTTGGGATGCATCTAATTCAAGTTGTCGCATCTCTAATGTGTATTTATAAGTATTTCTCATTCTTCTCATTTTAATGTTTCTTCTCATTTGATCCTAAGTCATAAAAGGAAAGGATAGCAAGTTTGATGTATTTTCAGACTATTTGAAAAAAAATAAAATTCTCGTACATAAGTTATGCATAACATTAAATATAGTTTTAATCCGCTAATTTCTCGATGTCTTGATAGCCTCATTCAACAAAGGCTTATGTGAAAAAGACAATAAACACATAAGGCATAACCACAAGTTACTCAAAGTATAGGGACCTAAATTGAAGATTATCAAAATCTATAAATCTCCCATCTCTCCTTCTAGTCACATGATTGACTTGTATCGAATAAGATGGAAATAAATATTGGAGCATGGTGTGGTGTGGGAGTGATAGCCATATTGTTGTGGCATGCCTTTGGGTTTTTGAATTGGGTGTGGTTCAAACCAAAAAAGATAGAAAAGTATCTAAGAAAGCAAGGACTCAAAGGAAGCTCTTATAGGTTCTTGTATGGAGACATGAAAGATATGGGAAAGATGATAAAAGAGGCCAAATCAAAACCGATAAGCTTATCCGATGATATAGTTCCCCGAATCTTGCCTTTCCACCATAAAGCCGTCACTTCCTATGGTACGAGTTTTTGCTTTGTTTTCCATAGAATTTGTTGTTGCTGAAATTAATTACTCCATTTATGAGTTTGTTTTATTTTATAAGTAGTGAATAATCGTCGTCGAGTTGGTCTAAATGGTTTTAGGTTTGATGCTCAAATGTCATTAAGCACATATGCTAGAAACATGTTCAGAAACAGGACGTGTAAATTTCTAGTAAGCCACGTATATCAACATGTCAGAAAACCTGGAAAGAAATTAATTTGATAGCGACCCTCTAACCATTTTATTTAATTTGATGGCGACCTTGTTNTTTTTTTTTTTTTTTTTGTTACGACTCTTTTTTGTTTCTTTTTGTTCTAAACTAAATTATATAGCTTAACCTAAAATCCTAATTAAATTGTAAGAAACTAAGAATATAGAAACAAGTAATCATTCATATTTTATAACCCATGGTGGCAATTCGGGTCGGGTTCGGGTTGGCGGGTTTGGATTGACAGGTTGACGGGTCAGAAAATCCCAACCCGAACTTGACCCATTTAAATCGTCGGGTCAACTATGCCAACCCTAACCTGTTTACATATAACCCGAACCTGACCTATTTAACACGTATATATACTTGGGTTGGCGGGTTAAATAGGTTACACGGGTTGAATAGGTTAAGCGGGTTTCGGGTTGACTCATTAAACTCGTTTTATATACAAAAGTTGACACATTACACGAGTTAAACAAGCTAAACGGGTTTGCGGGTCGACACGTTTAACCCATTTAACCCGTATAATAAAATATAAATAATTTTTAGTGTAAGGAAAAAATTTTAAACGGGTTGGTGGGTCGACCAGCTTAATTTATTCCCAACCTAACCTGTTTAATAAACGGGTTAGATGGGTTGACCCAAACCCGACCCGAAATATATTTAGACTCAACGCGAACCTATTAATTTTCGTGTCGATTTCGTTGGATTTCGTATTGGGTTAGAAATTTCCACCCCTACCCCATTGATCTCAAAATAAATGTTCATTTGCATTTTGCACAAACATTTAAGTTTTCTTACTAATGTCATTTTTCATTAATCAAATATCATCCATACATACCCATTAAAATATATTATGATTGGTTAAAAACAAAATAGACAATTTTTAAGATAACCCAAAATAAAAATATGTATATTTATTTTTAAATGGAAGGGACTAATATAATATAGTCTACTTCACGTCCTCTCTTCCAAATGTCCTTAGTTGCATCAATAACAAGATTTAATCCTTGCTTCGGGCTTTGGCCTTCGCTAATCCTTGTTTAGCCTTCAAAAGTCTTGTATTTTTCTCCAAATTGACTTGTAAAGTACCTACAATATAAAATTATAAATTTACATTATATTTGCAAATAAAAACATAATTTTGCTACGGAGTATTTATTTAACCTTAATCGAGGGTATTTTTGGTATAAAAAATATGTGTAATGCAACTTTTATATATCATGTATCTTGAATGTGAGACATCTGGTGCCTAAGTGCCTCACCGCCAGGCCTAGGCCACCTAGATGGTGGTTTAACTGTTCAATAAATGTCTCGCTTAATATGTATAGGTCACGTACTAGATTCACGCATAAGAATCCAAAAGGATGGAACATAAGAAGGAAAATTTCGCTAGAATTACTCCGTAGTACATAGATAGCTATATATGTTACGAATCACGCTTGTCACTTTTGTTTTTTTAATGTTTGGGTAATGTATAGGCAAGGTTTGCTTTACATGGATGGGGCCAAGGCCTATGGTGCATATAACTGAACCGGCTATGGTAAGGGAGATCTTTGTAAATAACTATCAGTTTCAAAAACCAAGAGGCGGAAACCCGTATATAAAGTTGCTAGCAACCGGTCTAGTAGATGCAGAGACTCATCGATGGAGCAAACATAGAAAAATCATCAATCCAGCTTTCCATGTCGAGAAGCTTAAGGTTTTTTTTTTCTTCTTGTAGTTGTCTCGTGTCTTTTTGGTATGGCATGCAATTAATATAATTTTTCTTTGATAGCATATGGTGCCTGCATTCTATACGAGTTGTGTTGAGGTGATAAACAAATGGGAAGAAATGTTAAAGAACGAAAGATCCTGTGAAGTGGACGTATGGCCTTATCTCCAAACGTTATCTGCTGATGCAATCTCACGTACAGCGTTTGGAAGTAGCTTCGAAGAAGGGAAAAGAGTATTTGAACTGCAACGAGAACAAGCTAAGTTGGTTATGCAGCTTATACAATCAGTCTACATTCCTGGATCAAGGTGAGTAAGTTTTCTTAGAGATTTGATAACTTGTTTAATATAGGGACAATCCTGCGATAATTGATTTGTAAACTACTAATGTTGTGTGTGTCTGTTTGTTTTAGATAATGGTAATGTACACCGAGTGTAATGGTGTATTAATCACCCTAAAAAAAAGACAAAAACAGTACTTATGTTTGTTATGTCGACCAGTGTGTAACTTCTGGTTGCAAAAGTGGTGGAGTACGTGTAGCATTAGTCAGTACAATACCCTTTCACTTGCAGGACGTATTACTTATACATCTCGAGTCGCTAATGTTTCGGTGAGTAATGAAAATTATAGGATGACAACAAAACAAAATTTTGCAGATGTATATCAACAAAAAAGAACAAGAGGATGAAGGAAATTGACCGAGAAGTGAAAGCTTTAATAAGGGGTATCATTGATAAACGAGTGATCGCAATGAAAGCTGGGGAACATAGTAATGATGACTTGTTGGGCATACTCTTGGACTCCAATAATCAAGAAATAAAACAGCACGGGAATAGCAGTTCTGGATTAAGTATTGACGAAGTCATCGAAGAGTGTAAGCTTTTCTACTTTGCAGGACAAGAGACCACAGGAAATTTGCTTGTTTGGACTATGATCTTGTTGGCTCAACACAAAAATTGGCAAGCGCGTGCTAGGGAGGAAGTTTTACTAGCATGTGGAGAGAAAAAACCTGATATACACAAGTTAAATCATTTGAAAATTGTAAGTCAGTAATTCATAATTTGATAAAGCATCCTTTAATGATGTTTTATTGCTTTATTATATTTTCAGTGCTAATTCCATGGTTATGTTAATTTAGGATATTATGAGACTTGTTACTCCTCCCTATGGGTATTGCTTAGATAATAATACCAGCAATGTTTCACTCATTAATAAGCTTTTCTTGTAGGTTACTATGATTTTCAACGAGGTTCTTAGACTATATCCGCCGTTGGTATCACTAGGACGGATGATACACGAGGAAACAAAGTTAGGGGACATAACCCTACCAGCCGGATCTATCCTCCAGATGCATACAATGTTCTTACACCATGACCGTGATTTATGGGGCGATGATGTTAAGGACTTCAATCCTGAAAGATTTTCAGAAGGTGTTTTAAAGGCGACCAAGGGACGAGCATCCTACTTCCCTTTTGGTGGGGGGCCACGTATATGTATCGGACAAAATTTTGCTCTCCTAGAAGCAAAATTGGCATTGGCTATGATTCTACAACACTTTTCCGTTGATCTCTCCCCATCCTATTCACATGCTCCACATTCCGTCATCACTCTTCAACCTCAGTTTGGGGCTCATTTAATTTTGCGTAAAGTTCCAGAGATTTGAACTTGATGTATGTGTTTATAGCTAAGTATGTTGCTTTGATTTTGCTATATTGTAACTAGCTACTAGGAATTCTCATAGGATTGAGATCCTATCATGTTCAATTTGAAATTTGAACATGAGAGGTAATTTTAAGTTTTTTGTTAGTGGAAAATAAAAGTGGACCTTGTGAGACCTTTATTTTATTAAAAATTAAGTTTCTCTTCACAACAAAGTAAGCATTACCTATGAGAGGATTTCGATCCATTCTCATATACGGTAAGGCAATCGTATATTCATACCTGGACTGCCAATTTCAGGTACATAAGTACTTTAAATTGAACTATTAATAAACACAAATATGTGTGTATGCGTGAGAGATAGAGAGAGATATATTATAAAAAGAGTGTGCATAAGAGAAAACTTACCATATTTACCATCTTTAGATTTGTGGGTTCATTTGCACTATTTGAATTCTACAACCTTTTACCAAACTACAAATTTAAAACCAAAACCAAAACCAAATCCTAATCCAAAACCCATATAACAAACGGCCCCTAAGAGAAAAATACATCGTTCATCCTTGAACTTGTACCCAAAACACACGCGGAGTCCTTTTCAAACATTAAATACACTTAAGGTCCCTATTGTTCACTTTTTGCATTAGCCAAGGTCCCTTTGACTGAGTTCCTTCGATTAACGGGGTCGGATGATGGTATAAATGTATTCCATGAAATGTTTCGTGATGGAGTACGCTGCCAGTTCTCCATGACCTTATTGCCTCTTTTTGTAGCTGAGTACCATGATTGGATCATGTTGACACTTCTTATCTGTTCCTTGAGGAATTCTTGTTCCATTTGGTTGTTGTTATCTACCCTGGATTGTGTATCAGGGTGGGCAAGTTTGTTTGACCGAATAATGGGGTTGTCCCTGAGAGCTTTTGTTTTAGGATGTCCAGGCTTGGGTAGACTGGGTAAATGCTTTATCCTACCCTCTTTGAGTGCCCTAGCGTATGATTTTACTAGATACGTGTTTGAGATTTGTTCTAAGTATATGGTATGTTGTATGTATTTCTAGGGGAGGGGCTAGGAGGAAATGTTAGGGTGTCATTCTAAATGCTATACCCAGGGTGGTCTCTAGATAATCCCTTGTCCTGATTGCTATATGTAAAGTAATGTGGAAAAGGATAAGTAGGTTGGTATGCGTTTACGTGAGTTTCTCCCGATAAGTGGGCATAGTGTGGCTCGATTTGAATGCTTGACAGTCCCTTTCCCTGACACCCTCTAGCGCCCTCTGCTGCTCCCTGAACTTTGAATGGTTGAGACATTCGTGGTTGTATAAATGGTCTGAGAGTATGACGTTTCTCACCGGATCATGTGGGTTTCTTTAGGGGAAGTAACATGTGCAGGTTGGTAAGGTTAACTGATGCATGCATCTCCCTCAAAGGTTCCTTTGTGTGGTTTCTAGATGACTGGTGAGTCTCTTTTTTGGGTATTTGTTGACTCTTCTCTGCGTGAGGAGAGTTATCCACTCGGATAGGTCCGAGGTGGTGGTTAGTTATGTCCTAAATTTGAGGGGTTTGTTCGCCAGACATATTTAGTTAAGAAACTTATGCACAAAGGAAAAAAATTCTAGATTTTTGAGTGAGAAATGAGTGAAAATAGGTGAAAATTTTGGAGAAATTTGCAGCTATTTTTTTTCATGTCCCCACGGATGGCGCAATGTTTACGTATGGTATGTAAATCGGTTTAGAAATGGGATGAGAATGGTTTTGTTGTTTGGTTTTCCGTGTTGAATGGTAAGGACCCCGATAAGATTGACGAAGATCAAGAAGCTCGAGTAACACTTAAATAAACGCCATACTTTACTGCTATGAGGCAGTATTTGCCCAAGTGTGTGAAAACTTGTGAGGTTGTGTGTCTCGCTCTCTTTTATAAAGAGGCTTGTAGGGTTTAGAGATAAACCCTTTGGGGATGATCAACGGCTGCTAAGGAGCCAGGTGTTGATCATTCGAGAGCAGACAAGGAGGACAGGTGTTGTGCGCACCTTAGCTCATACAAAATGGTGAGAATGGATTTAGACCATGATTACGTCTACAAATATGCCCTTTATATGCATTCGAACAACCAAATCACTCCCAGTCTGTACAATCAAGGCTTCTTAACATTCTCGAAAACCCTTGCTTTTCTTCGTAAAACCGATATAGCTTTCCACGTTAGTGTAAGTAGGTTTTCGTAAATACTCTGCTTCATAATTTCCATAATAGATTTACAAAAATAATTAAGAGAATCATGAGAATTTAAGGCGCTGATTTGCAAATATTCATCAAAGGCGTCAGGAATGGTGCTGCGTGCCAATTGATGAATTGCGGAGGTGTACTTCATCAATTACGAAATGTTTACTTATTTATGCAATATGTTTACAATTAAATGTTATCTCTAATTCTCTATTTGGTGTAATCCAAATACTTACTGTTTCACTGGCGTATCCAGGGACAAAGTGGGTTGACTTCCATTGGAATGTTTATGATCCATGGACTATTGTCAGTGTATCCGATGATGTTGAAACCACAAGTGGTGGTGGCACACTTCAAGTATAACTTTTGTTCACAAGTTTCGTGTTGTCTCGGTATGAAGTAGAGGTGGCAAAATAGGTGGATCAGGTGGGTTGGGTAACAAGTTAAAACAAGCAGTTTTTTCTGTCGTAGAAATGGGTATGGTTAGTTCAACTCAAACACCTTTTGTCAAAATTTCATTGTAAATGATCGAAATTTCCACCTCTATTGTTAAGAGAAACAATAATGATCGAGAAACGAAAGAAATCTGAATCGATATTATTATCTGTGTGTGCAGATTTGGCGAATGAGTGATTTGATATACAGACCCAGGAATGAAGTGTTAACCGAGCTAGAGGACTTCAAGGCTCATGTCGCTGGATGTAGTCCAAAGGCGTAGGATGCCTGTTGAATAATCAGTTTGATTTAAGATTTAGATGTATGGATATCGGTCTATATTTTGACATGAATTGTTATGTAATGAATTCGTAATGCATGGTTTTGATATATATGAAATGCGTTAATTTTGTACAATTATCAGGTTTATTGTCATTATTTATGTATATAATCAGGTTTTAATTAAAAAACAGAAAAAATTAAAAAAAAANGTATTTGTTGACTCTTCTCTGCGTGAGGAGAGTTATCCACTCGGATAGGTCCGAGGTGGTGGTTAGTTATGTCCTAAATTTGAGGGGTTTGTTCGCCAGACATATTTAGTTAAGAAACTTATGCACAAAGGAAAAAAATTCTAGATTTTTGAGTGAGAAATGAGTGAAAATAGGTGAAAATTTTGGAGAAATTTGCAGCTAATTTTTTTTCATGTCCCCACGGATGGCGCAATGTTTACGTATGGTATGTAAATCGGTTTAGAAATGGGATGAGAATGGTTTTGTTGTTTGGTTTTCCGTGTTGAATGGTAAGGACCCCGATAAGATTGACGAAGATCAAGAAGCTCGAGTAACACTTAAATAAACGCCATACTTTACTGCTATGAGGCAGTATTTGCCCAAGTGTGTGAAAACTTGTGAGGTTGTGTGTCTCGCTCTCTTTTATAAAGAGGCTTGTAGGGTTTAGAGATAAACCCTTTGGGGATGATCAACGGCTGCTAAGGAGCCAGGTGTTGATCATTCGAGAGCAGACAAGGAGGACAGGTGTTGTGCGCACCTTAGCTCATACAAAATGGTGCTTGTCGTGCGTCACCACTGTACAGTGTCACATGCTACATCTTAACTGCTAGTGACACTTAAGGAGCAGTAGTACTTGCGTGCTTAGTCTGGCCTGATAGGTTTTACAATACCCTGCGTGGCCTGGGATTTATGTCGGGCTTCCATCAAGTGCTTGTTGATGAACCTTGGTAATGGGCTTGATTCAAGCGAATTAGTGGCTTGGGCTGCTAATATTGATGCGCTATCAGAAAGCATGTCATATCCATAAGTCTTGTGATGCAATAACTTTTAACAAAACAAATGGATTTAGACCATGATTACGTCTACAAATATGCCCTTTATATGCATTCGAACAACCAAATCACTCCCAGTCTGTACAATCAAGGCTTCTTAACATTCTCGAAAACCCGTGCTTTTCTTCGTAAAACCGATATAGCTTTCCACGTTAGTGTAAGTAGGTTTTCGTAAATACTCTGCTTCATAATTTCCATAATAGATTTACAAAAATAATTAAGAGAATCATGAGAATTTAAGGCGCTGATTTGCAAATATTCATCAAAGGCGTCAGGAATGGTACTGTGTGCCAATTGATGAATTGCGGAGGTGTACTTCATCAATTACGAAATGTCTTCTCTTCTGATACAAATAAATATTATTACGAAAGTATGCACAATGATTAGTTACTACTTCAACTATGCTTGTGAATAGCTCTAGAATCATTCAAAACCTCTTCCAGAAATGATATGTGTCGTACATCGTATGCGCACTAAAATAGGCGACGCATAAACGATTATGAGCACTATATAGATCTCTATTTATGATGTTTCTCGTCAGTAACAAAGTTTCACTTTGCCGTTTATTTTTAATAAACGAACACTCTTTTAAAAAGACAAGTTGCTACTAGTAACTTCTTCATCTTCTGATGAGCCTGTGAACATGAACATTTCAGAATTCATTTGCATAATGAGAAATGATAAATATTTTGTTTAAATTGTGTATATATTGAGAAAGATGATCTTTAAAGTTGTGGTTAAATAATCTTGCAGCGTCTATCCCTTTGTCCAACGACCGTTTGTTTTTAGGGTTATCTTTTTTCATCATCTATTCTTTTGGCCAATGACCGCTTGTATTTTTTTTTAAAAATTATGTATACGTTTTTGTCTGTTTCACACGTTTTCATCTGTTTTTACACGTTTTCGTTCGTTTTTGCACATTTTCGTCCGTTTTTGAACGCTTTCGTTCGTTTTTGCACATTTTCGTTCGTTCTTACATGTTTTCATCCGTTTTTACACGTTTTCATTCGTTTTTACACGCTTTCGTCCGTTTTTGCATGTTTTCATCCGTTTTTAAATGTTTTCATCCATTTTTTAACGTTTTCGTTCGTTTTTACATTTTTCATCCTTTTGCACGTTTTCGTCCATTTTTACACGATTTCATCATTTTTTTCATGTTTTAGTCCGTTTTTACACGTTATCATCTGTTTTTACACGTATTCATCCGTTTTACACGTTTTTGTCTGTTTTTCTACGTTTTCGTCTGTTTTTGCATGTTTTCGTCCGATTTTGCACGTTTTTTTTTACACATTTTCGTCCGTTTTTCCACGTTTTTTCCCCGGTTTTACACGTTACGTTTTCATCCATTCTTAGACGTGTGAAAACGGACAAAAACGTGCAAATAGGAATGAAACGTGTAAAAATAGATGAAAATGTGCAAAAATGAAAGAAAACGTGCAAAAACAGATGAAAACTTGTAAAAACAGTCGAAAACGTGCAAAATGGACGAAAACGTGGAAAATTGGACAAAAATGTGTAAAAACGGACGAAAACTTGCAAAAACAGATGAAAACGTGAAAAACAGACGAAAACGTGTATAAACGGACGAAAACGTGTAAAAACTGATGAAAACTTGTAAGACGGACGAAAATGTGCAAAAAGGATGAAAAGTGTAAAAACGGACGAGAACGTGCAAAATCGGGCGAAAATGTGCAAAAGGGATGAAAACGAGTAAAAACGGATAAAAACGTGCAAAGACGTATAGAATAAATTTAAAACAAATGCAAGCGGTCATTGTCCAAAAGGATAGACGCTGCAAAAAGAGAACCCTAAAAAAACAACCGTCGGACAAAAGGATAAACACTGCAAGATTATTTAATCACAGGGACTAACATGTAAGATTTTTTAGAGTATAATGGTAATTTTTTAGTTGACTTATGTATAATGGGTTTTTTTTAGATAAGTACGTTAAGCATTTATAGCTTATCCTGAATAAAATAGTAACGTTAAATTCTTTTTATACATATAACCGTTTGGAGTAGGGGGCACCACAAAAGAACACGCGTTATTTTTTTTTTTATTTTTTTTTTTGCCTTTTGTCACGCGTTTGGGGGTGGGGGGGGGGGGGAGGGGTGATTATGAAGGGTGGCGTGTGAGGGGGAGATAATGGTGACCCCTCAATCACCATTAATACAAGCCTAATAATAACTTTCAATACATTAAGGACCACAAGTTGATAGATTTTCTTTTTATCCTCTCTAAAGTATTCTAGTACCTCCTTTATTTTTATTTGTTTTCTAACCTTTTTTTTTAATTTGTTTTTATTACTCCTCTTTCTCAAATTAATAGTACACATTTTCATATTGTGATGTACCAATTTAATTATTCACTACTGAGTATAAAACTATAAATATTCAAGTTTAATCGAGTTTATTATATTACACTGCATAAAGTAAATCTGTATATTTGCAAAAAAATATGAGAGAAAAAATAATAATGATTATGCTTTGTTAAAATGTGTGTAGTCTGTCAGGAAACAATTTTTTTGAGACGGAAGGAGTATAAAACTACGAAACAGAAAATACGAAACAAAAAAATTATAAAGTTTGACAAGAAATACATAATAAAAATTGATAAAAAGACAAAAATACAAAGTAATTGCTGATAAAAATTGTCTTATACTATCAGCAGAGAAAATAAAAAGTAAGCCGTATGCATAACAATAACCACTTCAAAATTATACACTAGAGAGAAGAGGAAGCCAAATGCAACAGAAAGTTATAGAAACTGAAAGGAGAATATTTTTTGGACAAGAAGAAGACCTCTCTTCTAGAATATGTTTCGGCAGAGAGCTCTAAGTTTCTCCACCTGCCAACAGTAAGCTTTGCCTAAAATTATAACTCATACTAATTCTCCTACACATACAACAATATTATATAGATTTTTTCCAATCATTCTCTCTCTGCCTTAAAATCGTTAGTTCTGACACTTGTCAAAATTCTGTGAGTAAGAGGATAAGTAGGAGATTTTGGCAGGAGGATTTATCATCTCTCTATTTATAATGTTAGCAAAGTTTTCTTTTACTTATTGATAGCATAATAGAGTATTTATTGCTGTTTACATAAGAAAGTGAAAAACATAAGAAACTATTATTTGAGTTAGAGAGTTTACTTTTCTCTTATTCTATTTTAATTGAGATAAATATAAAGCTCAAAACATTTATTTCGTTTTAATCAAAAGACTCACAAATATTTATCTCTTTCAATTAAGAGTCTAATTAAAATATTTAAAGATAAATTACTTAATTCAATAAACAACCCTTAATTATTTTAGTTAACAAATTACTTAGTATTCAATTAATCAATTTGGTTTTCTAGAAATTTGGTCTTCAAATTTATAATGGGATAAGTTATTTAGACACCCTCATATTTACAAGTAATACACCTCGTGTGTGTGTGTGTGTGTGTATATATATATATATATATATATATATATATATATATATATATATATATATATATATATATATATATATATATATATATATATATATATATATATTTATTATCTTTTTTTATTTTTTTTTAAACTATGAAACGGAAAGTGTGAAACAAAAAATATAAAGTCTAACTAGCAGAAAGTATTAAACTGGCAAAAAGCACTGAATAAAAACTGATAAAAAACTGTGTTATACTGTAAACTGGATGAAAAAAAAATGTTTTGTATCTTTTTGTACTTTTTTGATGAGGGAGGGATACCGGTAATAATAGAGAGGTGAGATGCACACCACCAAAAGTGATGTGCACACCACAATCATGCATATATTGTGTTATACTATATGTATCACTAATTTGATTTTGTGATGTGTGCATCACTTTTGGTAGTGTGCATATCACCTCTCATAGTAATGGGGGAGGTTACTAGGACTTTTTTTTATTATTATTTTTTTAATATAAAAAAAACTATAAGCCTGAAAGTACGGAACATAAAACATAAAGTTTAATAAGTCAAACGTTTAAAACTGTAAAAAATACAGAATAGAAATTAGAAACTAATAAAATAGTGTGTTATACTTGAAATAAAAGAAAGACAAACGAAATCTTTGACCCCACCCCACACCCTATGTCATAAGAGGGTCCATATAGTGTCCCTGTAGTAATACCCATTACTATATATATTATTTACCAAATGAAACGACGTCGGGTAGTATGTTGGACTCCCCGTTTTTTTTTCAGCCCGTTACCACGCCTCAGGCCCATGTCCATTCTTTGTGTGTACTTTGCCCCTCCACATCACATACATTTCCCGAGTTTTCCAGATAACACTTTTCCACCGCCTTTATGATAATCTCAAAGTTTCCAGCTCAGGCATACCTCTGAGATCGTCAAAATAGAAGAACGAAGGTTTTCATTTTGGATTTATGGTATCGATTATACCAGGTGAACATGCATTTGGGTTTAGTTGTATTTAATTTTGTCTGATTTCAGATTTAGGGTTTATGTCAAAAATTAGGGGTCATACTTTTTCTCTTTAGATTAGACGGATTATGGGTTTATTTGTATGATTTATGTGTTGTAGGGCTGATCCCCGTGTGCAGGCTAAGAAAAATATGAGGCTCGATGTCCTCATTTGCGATTGTCATGAATTGTGATAGANATATATATATATATACTAGCTTTCGAAGCCCGCCCGATGGGCGGGCATGACTTCTTATTATCGTGGACATATTTTAGTATAACGAAAGAAGAGGGGTAAAAAATGGCCGGAAAATATTCAATGAATAAGTTAAGAAACGGTGCTAAATCACTATGTTACATGGTATGCCATCGAATATATTTCATCTTTAAGCTTCAATACCAATGTACATGATTACTCTAGAGAATCAACTAATTCGCTTGTATACATACCCTCAAAGCTGCAGCTATAAGTATCTATAATGCTATATATTAAATTATTAATGGGCTACATATCTGAGATAAAGAAACTACATTGACATCATCGAAAACTATTGCATCTTTACTTGTATCAAGTATGCTTGTTACTTTTAATTCGTTAAAATCACTCACGAAACAACTGTACATATTAAATGAATGAAATAAATGATGGAGAGCAAACGATTTTACTTGCTCCATCCAGTTTTAAGCTAGCAAATAGGATGGAGATAAAACAATTTTGCTCGCTATGTCATTTTTTGTAACCCGAAAATGAATGGTCGAAATTTGTAAAACTATTCTCAAAATGTTTATTACTGAAATTTCCTCCTCGGCACGTGGCATTATAAATTAAAAAGAAATAGATAGAAAGAAAGATTAAAAACCATTCATTGAGTTTGAGGGGTACATGTTTCTTAAAATCAGAAAACGAAATGATAAGCCAAATAATCATAGCTCAAGTATTTTGATAATAGATAAAAAAATTGCATAATCAACCAAAACCGTTTGTTTATAGATTCAAACGGACTGTACTCGAAGCAGCTGTACTGCACTAGTCGAGTTATATTTGATTTTTTTAGCCTTTAACTAAAACTATATCAAACTCTTGATTTGAACTCACATTGAGCGTGCTTAATAAACATGATTTCTCATTGATAATTTCAAGTTATTTCAGCCCTCGAGGTAACCTCGAATGGCCATTGCACTTGCAATCTTGCATTATATAGGCCTCCTAAGCTATTGACTCATGTTAAAGTTTTGGCTACGGTCATACTATTGAACTCAAGCTCATCTCACTGTTTGCCTTTAATTTTAGAACAGGAGGCAAGGGCTGTAAAGAAGGAACAGATAAGATATTGGTGATATAATTATAATTATAAATAAAAAGGATTAGGTATATACATACCTCGAGTTAGCTTGTCTTAAGGGATGTAGATGTGGAAGAGTTCCTGATGGGAGACCACTAGCATACAATTTGGACATTCGGGTCGATTAAAAGCTGCAAGTTTTATGTACCCTTAACAAAAAATACTATTAAGATTGACAATACTATATTACTATTAACCTTCCACAGCCTATGCTGCTCCTTAAGAAGATCTTTATAAACCTTTGCCGTACATCGTTCATCACCTGTACATTGTCCAAAATTACACTGAAAAAGTGAGAAGCCCATTCCCTCTAAGGCGCTTTCAGTTACTAAATAAGGATCATGCCAGTTGGCACCAAGGCCTAAAAATTGTTTGGTTCACATATACGTAGACATAAAGCTCATGAATGAATGTTAGCTTAGCGAGTAGGATTTCAATATTACCTCCTAAACTTTTAGATAATTCTTTCAACCTCGTCAGCTTCTCAAGATAGATATCTGCATGCACACAAACACCCATGGTTGATAATGAATTTCATATTTAATGTGCGAATAACACCTGCTCTAATGAAGGTAATGATTGCAAACTCTGATCGATCAGTAAGAGATTGTATAGAAGTTGGATCCAATACAAAGCATTGTGATCCTCGTGTATATAAAGATGAAGACCATTAGCATACAATTTGGACATTCGGGTCGATTAAAAGCTGCAAGTTTTTGTACCCTTCACAAAAAATACTATTAAGATTGACAATACTGTTAATACAAATATCGCCTAAAAACGTTATTTATATTTTAACGATCTTTGCTAAGTTTTGTTAATGACAAGATACAAACTTTAGCTTGTAATAAAACATCACTTTAGTTTCTAAGTCTTATATAACTAAGCCTTGCATTTCTATTTAAACATGAACTTGTTTTATATTGTTTAAATGAAAGCTTTAGA